>JAOEHY010027188.1:5502-56361 GCA_025447955.1 Psilopsiagon aurifrons
AGTGCCTCACCACCCTTACAGTAAGGAACTTCTTCCTCATATCCAATCTAAACTTCCCCTGTTTAAGTTTGAACCCGCTACCCCTTGTCGTATCGCTACAGTCCCTAATGAAGAGTCCCTCCCCAGCATCCCTATAGGTCCCCTTCAGATACTGGAATGCTGCTGTGTATCTATATAGATATAGATGTAAATATCAATCTAGAAATATGAGAGATGCCATGTCCTATTATGTGGGATTAGGGTCTGCTGGTGATGGGTGACTATTCATGCTGCCAATGGCTCCCTGCCCACCCAAGCTCTATCGACATCTACCTCTTAATACCATCCAGTGGCAGGGCTCCATGCAGCAGTTGTCTCTGCTTGAAGGAAAACAACCAGCTCTCCTGCAGAGAAAGATGAAATAATATTTGATCAGTTGTGGAGCAAAACTTAAGTCTTGGGGCTCTCAGTTGTCTTCCCACCAAGCTAACCTGGCCTGCTTTAGCTGGGAGACACGCTCTGTAAAGACATGGGCTCAGTGTTTGGACTGTGTTCTCCAGGGCAGAAATATCCAGTGATGGGAAAAGTCTTGTTTGCCCTAATTTAACTGGTCTGTACTTAGGACTCTGAAAAACAGCTCAGCCTGAAAAGGAGCTGCTTCACCAGGGAATAGGTATGAGTTTCAGTGAGGGTGAGTGGTTTTGCTGGGCTCTGCTGTGCTGGCTCCTCCAGGGAAACATCTGTTTTAATCCCTGAGGTCTCTGGCTTCAGCTTGGGAAGAGCCTGGTGCAGGCTGGGCTGATGCAGTGGGGTGGGTGTCACTCAAGGGGAGACCTGTGCGGAGGTCGTGTAAGGATTATTGTTGGGCATGGTGGGACTCCTCTGCTCTCCTCAGCTGTGCTTGCCCCAGGTGTGAGAGGGGACATGGGCACCTATGATCATAGAATCAACTAGGCTGGAAAGCACCTTTAAAATCATCAAGTCCAACTCATACCCTAGGACTGCCAAGGCCACCAATATACCACATCATTGAGGGCCTCATCTACATGTTTTTTTGAACACTTCTGGGGATGGTGACCACCACTGCCCTGGGCAGCCTGTTCCAATGCCTGAGCACCCTTTGGGGAAGAAATTGTCCTAATCTCCAGTCTAAACCTTCCCTAGCGCATCATGAAGCTGTTTCCTCTTGTCCTATGGCTTCTTGCTTGGAAGAAGAGACCATGCAACTCCTGGCTGCATCCTCCTTTCACGCAGTTGTAGAGAGCAATAAGATCCCCCCTGAGCCTTCTCTTCTCCAGACTAACCCTCCCCCCTACCCCTATGGGTTCCCCCAAACTCCTCATCACACTTATGCTCCAGTCCCTTCACCAGCTTCACTGCCGTTCTCAGGACCTAGTATCTCTCTTGTAAAGAAGGACACAAAACCCAGCACACTATTCAAGATGCAGCCTCACAAGTGCCCAGTACAGGTGGATTATTACTTCCCTAGTCCTGCTGGCCACACTACTGCTGATACAAGCCGGGATGCTGTTGACTGCCTTACTTGATGAGGGCAAGCACCGTTCTCTCCCCCCAGAACCAAACCAAGCCCTATTCTTCCCTTTCTGAGCCCGTCCAAAGTCTGCCCCGTGTTGGCACCCGCGGCTCAGGGATCCGGAGATCGGCGCGGGCGGGCAGCGCTCCGCGGCTCGGCTCGGCCCTGCCCGAAGGCTCTCCCCGCCCCGGGGGCAGACCCGGGCCTGGCCCAGGTGTGTTCTCGATCTCGCCCCGCCTCGCCCGGTGGGGTCGGACGCGGAGAGGGAAGCGGCGAAGGCAGCCGGGACGCGGGCAGCGGTACCCGCTGCCAGGCTCCCGGAGCCGGCGCGGAGCAGCGCAGGGATGGACGCGGTAACTGCCGGGGCTCCGCTGCTCTCCACCCTCACACCGCAATGGGCTGCTGCATCCTCTCCTCTGGACCGGGTGCTGGTGCTTTGTAGCTTGGGGCTGTTTTCTCCTCCAAGTGCAGTTTAAGCCGGGACTTTAGGTGTGTGCTCTCGCTGCTGCTTCTGTGCTGCATGGGGACCACAAACCAGCAGCTTTCCTGCTCCAAAGTGGGGGCTCCCACTGCCTGCCTTCTTCCCCCCCTTGCTCTGAGATGAACTGCGGTTTCTGTCTTTGAATTTAACAAAAAGTAGATGTGGATTTGGTGTTTTCCTCTGGTTTATGAGAAGATGGTATCTGTGCTGTGCTCTCGTCACTGTGCTCGGGGTCCTGGGCCCAGCTCCAGCCACCCTGCTATGGGCAGCGCTGATTAAACATTTACCCACAGGACCTCCCTTGGAAATCAAGATAAAGAATGGATTAGACCAGAAAAAAAATCAGGAGGGGAACATGCAGTGCTTCCTCTTGGCTGTCCTGCATGCCACGTCTTGAACTGGGCTTTTCTTCCGGTGTTGATTTCATTGTAGAAAAGCAATTGCAGAGAACTAATGAGAATACAAATTCCTTTTAGTTAGTCCTTAGTAACTGCACAAACCTCCAGCTGCTGTTCTTTCTAAAAGGTATCCTTGTCATGGGCTTAACAGGAGCTTTATTCTGCTTCCTAGAATGATATTAATGTTAGAAGAGCATTTTCTTTATAGGGAGAAAATATGGAAAGTTTAGCTGTCCCCTGACTCTGTAATGCTCACAGCTTTCCGGCCAGTGGAAGTTTGTTTCCTTTTTATTCTCTCCCTCTCTCATCTTGCGTGGGCTTTTGCCAAATGTATTATTATTCACAGTGAATTATTTGGCCAGATGTAGCTGTAATGCACATTGTGAGCTTTTGGCAGTCCTTTACATTTATTAGTGTATTCTCCTCACTTGTCAACTGGTCTGATTGTTGGGGAAGCACCTCTCCCCACTGTGCTGAGCCCTCGCTGGACTTCACATGTGTCCTGTCTACATGCTACCTTCTTGGCCCCATGTTTAGGCTGAACATCTCCCTGAGTTAGCTTCAGGTGTGTGAGTCAAGCTGGAGAGTTGCTTGGATGGGTCTGTGGTTTGAAATGGTCCTGGCTTTGATGGAAAATCATCCCTGCAGAGACCAGGAGAACTCATCGCCCCTCCAAGGGTCATGCTAAGCTCAGCCCTGTGCATGGAAGCAGTAGTAGGAGCTTTGTGGAGAGTGAAAGAGCATCAGGCTGGGTGTGGGTGTGCAGGAGGTGGCTATGGGGTGCAATTAAACCCCATCCTCCCAGGCAGTTCAATGTGCTTGGCCAGGGACCACATGTGTCCCTCCTGTGCTGGGTCTGCTCATGCTGTCAGTGTGAATACCCCAGCATGCTGCAAACTGGGGGAAGCTATATTCTAATGAAGGGCACAGAGAGTGGAGTGCGTTAAGCACAGATAATCTTCCAGTTAATTAGGCAAATAATTTGAAGCTGCCATTTCAAGGCAAGAGGAATAACAACTTGAGGGAAGGGGGGGAACAGGAGGCTTGTATCCATCCCTCTTTAATTAAAGGTAATGCCAAGCTAGCGACTGCCACAGCCGTTTCTGTCACAGCAGTGCCATGCTGAAGCCCCTGTTTTGCATGTGTCCGCCTCCCCTGTGGCACAGTGAGACATGCAGGTCTATTTTCCTTCTCTCTGGGAACACTGATGAGGACCTGTGCATTAAGGTAAAGAAAATCACTATGGAGAGGTAAACAGCATTGAACTCTTCAACTGTAGCTGCAGCACGTGCGAAACCTCGGTGCGATTGCATTAGGGCACCTCGCTGCTTTATTTCCTGTCTGGCATTGCTGGAGGGATCGGGTACATGGGGGATTACTTTTTTCCTCCAAAATCTGATTCATCCTCCACATGCTTCTGAAAACTCCCATTCCCACCGGCTCGCCGCTAGATTAGGCTGTCTGGGCAGCTTACCCAGCAGCGCGCTGCTGACCACTAATATGAAATATAATTGGAGCAATTCAACCCTCTCCCCCAAGGGTTGGTTCTTTACATCATGCACTACCCTGTGAAAGTAATAAAGTCAGTGAAAGGGGTTATTCAAGAGAAATTGTCAGTGTTTAATAAATCGTGCAATTAAATGCAATAAACCCTCAGTACGCTATTCATCTGCTCTACCTTAACACTTAAGGCTGGGGCTTTCTTCAGAATAACGAAGTTCTGTCCTAGATAATATTTTCCAATTTCCTCATTAGACAGGTTCTCGTGAAGCCTTACAGTTCTCCGCACTGAACTAAGCTGCCAGAGTAGTGCACCTAATGTAATCATGGCATATAAAATGGTATAGAGCAGTTCAAGGACTTAAGTAGCTCATAAATTTCTCTTCATATTTTCTCTCTAGTTCAGGCCAGGGCTGAATTACTGCAGGCAAAAATTGTGGTCCCCTGTCTCCAGCAGGGGACAGGGAGATATCCAGGGACAAAGGCTCGAAACAAAATGTTAAGTGCCCTTTTAAACTGTGCTGTCATCTATTAGCTCTCTTTGTTCAAAATCATATGGAGCCTGATAACTGTGACAGAGAGGAATTGAGTATCTCAGCCTGTATTGAGTATTCATCACCTGAACTGAGAGATGCTTTTACTATCCTTGTGTGCACATGTTTGGATTGTATGTCCTTTGCTTCCTGGGAGTGAGAGGGAGTAACAGCAAGAGGAGAAGCATCCAAAGAGTTCTAGGAATCTGAGCTAAACTAGCACAGCAGAGGAAGATTTTGCCTCAGGGATCATTTGGAACCTGCCAAGGAGGATGTTTGGTGCTTCTTTTCCTATGGAGGAGCTTTCTAAGGGAAGGAGGGTATGGACTGGGGATCTCCACTGGCCACTCCCCTGGCTGGTGCTTGTGTACTGAAAATAAAGCGCAGCTTTCCTACCCAGCAGGTGCATAAGTGGTAGCACAGAACCTCTGCCTGGAAGCCCTGATGTTCATTTTTGTGTTTGCCAGGTCCTCCTGAGGGAGATTCTCCAACACTGGGTGATGCTGGGGGGGCAGAAACCATCTCTACCTTGTCCCGTTGGCTCTGCTTGGTTGTGTCTCCATGCTCTGCTCCTGTGTTTCCCCCTGTCTCAGCTCCATTGCCTTTATAGAAGTGATTTGGGAGTGTCTGGAGCATCCTTTGAATGAGCAAATTCTCTTCTCCTGCTTTTAGATTTTCCCTATATGCTTGGCTTATCTTTGGTGACCAGGGTGGAGTCTGCCACCTCTTTCCCTCTGAAATGGTCATGATCATGTAAATTGCCTGTTGCCACCCCTGAAAGCGATGTTTTGTGCTCTCATCTCTCCCCCTACCCAGGAAGATGTGAGTGATTTCAGAGCCCTCCGAGCAAAGTTTCAGAATGACCCCGACGTGGCCAACAAGCTGGTGCGGCCACACAAGAAGCCTCCCCCTGAGGTTGCCCCCAAGCCTGGCTCTGCAGGGGCCGCTGTGCCCAGCCCTCTGCCCCGGAGTAAGAGGGAAGAGGTAATACTAAAACCTAAGGGTGAAGCTGCCTCCCTACCCTCTGTGCTCACCCAAAGCAACCCCTTGGTATGGCCTCGAGCCAGGCTGGGTTGCATGAAGCCAACAGAGCACAATGAAGAGCATAAAGGCAATGTCTCGGAGAAAGGGCTGAGTTCTGCCAAGAATGGTGCAGGGAAGCTTCTGCCATCCTATTGCACTGACCAGCAAGGATCAGCCCAAACAGCTCCAGAGAGCCCTTCGTTCCCAAATTCTTTCCACCATGCCCTACAGATTTGGGAAAACACCTTATCCCACAGTGAGAAAGCAAATGCAGTGCTCCCAACCCAACGGGCATCGAACTTGTATGTGCACCCTCACTCGGAGCTGAGGGCAACACATGCTCCTGCTGAGTCAAGCAGTAGTAGGATACGACCATCTGGAAGTAAGCCTGTGCTGGACATGCTGGCCCAGAAGAAGAAGGATGCTCTGCTCAGCAGTGGGCAGGTTCTTCCCCAGGCTCCCAGGAGACACAGGACCTCTGACGAAGCAGATGCTGAGACTACAGTGGGAACTGGATTCTGCCGTCAGGGTTATCGTGCATCAGGAGAGCAGCTTCAGCATCAGAAAGGTATAGTATGCTATACTCAGTGTCCCTGCCCATGGCAGGGGTTCAGAACTAGATGACCTCTAAGGTCCCTTCCAACCCAAACCAGTCTATGTTTCTATGATATATACAGTTACAGAAATTGTCCACATTTTGAGAGTAGGATGAAGAGTGAGGACAGGGGAGTATCTTCAGTTTTGGTCTGCTTTGGCCTTCCACAATTACAAGATAAATGTGGCTACACCCTACTATTTGGTTTGTACAGACATATAAAGGCTTGGCTTTTCTGCAAAGACACTTCAGTTTGAATTAAAATGACTTAAACCTGAACTCTGCCCTCTGCAACCCTCCCAGCTTTGCAAAAGGTCGTATTTGAGCTCATATCGTATTTGAGGGCATATTCTCCTTGCAATATTTCATACAGAAAGCAGTGCTAGGAAATTCAAATGCCATTAAGTTCCCCTTGCTAATGTCACACCAAGTGACGAGGCACTGAAAAGGTTAAGCCTTTGTTTACCCTGGCAAGCTACCTCGCTTGGGCTGTGTATTGAAAACAGCTATGCCACTAAATCCTGGCAGATTAAACTGTTATCAGTACAGAAAATGAGGCTAGTATTTTATAATCCAGAGGAAGGGAGCTGTTGAGAGCTGAGGCCCCAACATGGTTAACTGTAAAAATGGACATTGCCATTTACTTTTCCATTCTGGTAACATGTGGAGCCTTGCTGTGTAATGGGGACACTGAAACTGGGAGGAAATAGAGCAGGTTAGAAGTGTCTGTATAATAACTAATGATCCTACGTGGATTTTTGCTTAAATGAAGGCTAATTCCTGCTTGTCTTTGTGTGTCTCTGGAGCAGAATCCAAGCCGCCTTTCTGCCAGCCCAGAGCAGGAAAATGGTCTCACAGCCCTGGGAGCAAGTGGCCGAGAATTAAACCTCTCCCTCCAGCTGAATCCCTGGGTCCTGCCCCTGGGAAGCCTGCAAGACCCCCAGAGTTTGACCTCAGTGCTTTCCGAAGTGTCGTGCCTTTGGTCCAGAGAGGAAATGAAACAAGTAAGACATTTCTAGTTTTTCTCCCCAAAATGAATAATAATCTGAAGTTTATTGGCATCTTCATAAAGCCGTGATTCCAAATGCACGGAAATAAGATGTTACTTGTTTCTAACGTCTTTCTCAAACATTAAGGAGTGCTCAGCAGTTTCAGTGAGGCTGATTTTTGCTCTTAATCTGGAAAAGGGATCTGGTTTTCCAGGTTGGCAGTTATCCCCCATGCAGAAACCCGCCTTCCTCCCAACTGCAGCATGTTGTGAGTGGTTTACAGCTGGCTGTAAAGCAGCAGCAGCTGCCTCTGAGGCAAGCTGATCTTTATCACTCCTCTTCAATGGGAAATGCCTTGACTCTGGAGCACACAACTGTGGGAAGGCACAGTCAAATCGGTAGAAACTGGTCTGCTAATCCCCCACTTCTGTTTTAAATACAACAGAACGCAATGTCGTTAAATGTTCCAACATCAAGAATTGCAAAAGTTCTGTTTCCCATAATAAAACGCTATTGATGTTGCATAATAGAATATTCTGGACCACTTATTAAACAGCTAAATGGTGTTTCTTTATAGATACAGACTTAATTATAGCCAGATCTTTAGGCACAATTTCTTGTGAATTCAAAGGGAGCTGCTTTTCTAAGGCCTCTGCTAAACTCTCTTTGGCTTTACTGTGCCGGTGCTTATTGTTCTACCCTGGCCTTGATAAGAATAAGAGGGAAAGAGGTTTTCACTGAAGCTCTCTTCTAACCTCATTGCTTCTAAATATATTAATGCTTCTAAACATATTAATTTGGTGGAAGGAACTATTTACATTTAGATGTTATCATCTCCATGCCCTCTCAATATTGCTCAATTATAGATCTCTAGAAAGCCTGAGGTTGTTGCCTGGAAACATGAAATAATGTTGTATTAACATAGCCACATCCCCAGTTTCTGCTGGCGATCTCATTTCACACCTTTCTTTGTGTGCAGAGAGTGGTCTTGCCTTCAAATACTAATCCTCTGTGTGTTTGTGTGCAGCTGCTGATGAAGACGATTACTTGACCCCTGAAAGGTGAGTGTGTAGTGAGACAACATGTGCTTCGTAAGTGATGAGGGCATCCCCATCCCATGATGCTGAATGATTCCTATGTAGTCTGGAGGGGACATCCCACTCCCAAAGGCAGCAACTTGCTGGGATGACCTTTTCTGAAGTAGAAAGCTTCATCCCTGTTTTCTCCTCTGGGCTCTTTGAGCAGTGTCAAGAATCCTACCTTTGTGTCATTAGGTTCAGCTGCCCAGAGGGCAAACACTGCCAGTGCTTTGGCTGCAGAACTCACCCAGCACCCATGGTTTTTGCTCCCTGTTTTCCATGTACTCAAGTGATGGTTTTAGAAAAGAGGTGCTTTTGAGAACTGTTGTGAAACAAAGCCCTGGAGTAACCAACTGGTGTTAGGGGTTTGTTGTTGCCAGCAGCAGAAGAGCCTGCCCTCCTGCATAGATACCTTAAGGTCCTTTCCAACTCTAACTATGCTGTGATTCTATGTTTGTGCAACCAGCACATCAGGGTACAGGAGCCTTTGCCCTCCCTCCCCATCCCCAGACAGCATCTGTCTCTAGATGCTGAAACGAGGTGGTGGTCCAAAGTCAACAGAGGTCATGAGCTGACCAGTGCGGCCTCAGATACCAAAAGTGTCCAAAATGGCTCAAAAATCTTACAGACGCAATTGCTTTTGTGTAAAAGGGGATTTTTTCTGCTATGTCTCTTGAGTTGTCATGTGTGGTTGTTAGTGGTGCTGGTTCTTTGCCACAAGAACAGCTGAAGTGTTGGAAAATATTCATATATGTGTTTTGTCTTAGCTGCATGAATATACAGCTGTGAAAAAGTGAAACAGAGTGGCTGAACCAAGGCAAAAAGAGCCGAATACTTAAAATACTTTCTGTTCCCAAACAATGAACTCTTGCAGCTATTGACATAGTGAGTTGTGCTTTTCACATCATGAGGTGTTCCTGCCAGTGTTGGCTGGTGTTTCGTTTAACTTTTAACCCGTGTTTGTCAGAAGTAAAGTGGTCAAAAAATAACCATCTCCAAAGCTGTCATGAACCACAAGGAAGCTGTCTTAGCAATAGATTGCAGCAAGATTAGCTGTTTGACTCTAATGTTTCTGATATGGTCTTGACAATAGGTCACTTGTTATATATTAATCATGTGATGACTGGGGAAATGAATTAAATGAATTCCAGCATAAAAGCAAAATGATGGGGTTGGAAAGGCAGAAATTCTCCTCCTCTAAGACTCACCTGTAATAAAGTCTGGTCTCTTAGAGACCCTGACACATTTGCTTGGGCCCAAAAGTCTGGAGCTCTGATTCCTTGTTTGGGGATAAACACTCTGCTTACACTGACTCTAGTCAGGGATCCATCAACCCAGTTGTATTTCAGGTCTGGTGTAGCACTGTGGTGTATACAAAGGGCTGTCTGGTGTCCAGCCAAGCTCCCAGGATGCTATTTTGTCCAGGGGTTGGGCTGGGGAAGTGAAAGGTCAGGGGTTTTCCTGGTCTCCATTTCCTCAAGTGATGGCACCAGGGACAAAATACCTGCATGTATATGTGTGTCCCCTTCAGTGGGGGACATGTCCAGAACATGCTGTGGGACCAGCAAGCGGGAGCCACTGCCCCCAAGGCTGGGGAGCTTAGAGCAGGGGATAGGGAAGCCTTTGGTGTTAGCACAAGCTTCTGATTGACTTTAGGTGCAATTTCTTATTCTGATTGCTCTACTTTAACATGCACTGTTTGTTTCTTGTTCCTCATGTTCTGTTTTGCAACAACTACTTAGTCCTTACTCTGCTGAACATGAATTATGATAGTTTAGGGTGATTCAAGGAAAACCAAACCCTCCCTGAGGTCTATAATAGTTTACTGATAAAAGATGGAAGTTCTCCCTATAGCTTTTCCTGCTACTCCTTCACCACCATACCCTGTCCTCTGCATGTGTTACAAGCTGCATTGTGTGCATTTGACACCTCTTAGTACACTCCTGAGGTGCCTATACCTCTGCTGCAGTGGGCACAGGGGACAAAGCCTCTGGGATTTGCCTTGGTAATGTGGGAAGGCTTGGATTTCTCCCTGCACCTATTCCCAAATGATGCTAATCTAAATTTCCAGAGAAAGAAAGGAAAAAGGAGAATGAGGAGGTGGAGGTTGGGTTGGGAAGTCCAATACTTGGGGCTTTGTGGTGCCGGGGCTGAGATGTGGCTGGTATATCCCACTTGCCATGTCATCATGGAGCTTGATGAACTCGGGAGCAGGATGTTTAAACCTACCCTCTGATATATCTGCTTTCACCTTCCTGTTTCCTTAATTGAGAAATAGCATGCCAAACAGTGCAACTGGGTGGTTTTTAATTTTAAAGTGGCTGTAGTAGGCTTGAAAAATGCTATACTTTGATTTCCTTGGATATTTGCTGTTCTGTTTCTACTTTTGAGGGGTTGCTGTAGACAGAAGACCATAATCCCAGTATGAAGTCCCCTGATGTGCTCTGAGCTCTGTAGGCACAACCTGTCCTCCCGGAGGAAAAGCAGTAGGAGCATGGAGTCAGGGGGAGGCTTAGCACAGGTCTCCTCTCCCTCTGAGGAATTCCCGATTTCACTTTGCTTTCTTTTAGGCTCAGTATCAAAACACTTGAATTCCTCGTTGTTAAGATGATATTTTTTCCCCCAGACTTCTAAAAGGGCCAGGAAAAAAGTCTCTTTTTTTCTTTCATCTTCTCAGTGCTCAACTTGAAGAGCAGCATAATTATGAAGAAACGCCAATGTACCTGAATCAGTCTGGGGACACCACAACCTTGTGTGTCATTGAAGGTACTTTGCAAAGCATGATTCACTCCTAGGTGAATTATGTGCTATCTGGGATAGAGCCTTTGAAAAAGGAAATAATATAGTGGAGAAAAGCAGATGCACACTGGTCCAGGTGACCAAATATGACTGTCTGTATTCTCCGTGCACTGGCAGTGTGTGAGGACCTTGGGGCACAGACGTTAGCATTTTGGTGGTGAAATGCTGAGTAATTGCAGTGAGGAAAAGTCATGAGATGCTACTGATGTAGAAGAGAAATAAAAGAAGACAGCGAGGCAAACCTCAGCGTCTTCTTGGGAATGGTTACAGAGTCGGAGCTTTTCCATTGCTAGCAGTACTTCCCAGTATAATTTTCTCTATCAATCAGAGTTGCCCCTGCTCTACTTGTACCTTTTTCAAAAGCTGACGCTTTTGGGGGAGGTTTGTTTCTGCCGTGTGCTTTGGTTTTCTCTCCCACTGGATCAGGAGACAAGCAGCTTCCTTGGGGGTACTTGCCAAAGCCTTCTTGGGATTGCCCCTAGGACTATGAAACCTGTGGCAAGTCAAGCTCAGTGCTGTAGTCCTGTGAATGTAAGCTAGTGTTAAACAGCAAATTGGAGGATGCTGGCCTGTAGAACACGGTGAATGTGCCGTCGTGAATTTGTGCCTGATGTTGAGTATGCAAGCTGAAGTTGGGTTTTGCAACTGGAAGTGCAGTGACTTTAACATGGTCTAAAAAGTAATACACATTCACAAATTTCTTTTCTAGTACCTAAGGCAGAACCTCAAGAACACAAGGTAAGAATTCTCATCAAAGCCAGTTTCGATCTTTCAGTCTTGACTGTGCCATACATACCATGATTTCCTGTCTTAAAAACTTTTAATATCACCATTTCTTTATGTGTGTTGTCTGTGAAGACTCACATTAAATAAACAAGAAGTTGCAGAGGGGATGCAAAGACTAATGAGGTTTCCAAATACACCAGGGGAAAAAATAAGTTCCCTTGACTTCTGCTGTAAGGAAGTGGTAACACCATACCACATACCATTGGTGGTAGACCAAGTAAGTGTCAAGCACTGATACCAAGATCATGAATTCCTGGAGGAAAAATCCACTCAATTGTTCTGGAAGTTCCTGCCAAAGATGAGCTGGTGCTGGTAAACCCTCTTACGAAGGCATAAAAGCAAAATTGAGCCAGATTCCTTGTCATGGCATCACACTCCATGTTTTGGCTCAGAAGTGAGGGCGTCTGTTGTGGGCATGAATACTCAGATTTCCATCCCCTGTTACGGGGGTATCTCTGCTGCAAACTACATCTTGACTCTTTTCATTTTACCCTGGCTGCAAAAGGGGTGGCAGTTCACCATGGCAGTGCAGATATCCTGCCATGAAGTCAGGATAGTGCATTGCACAGGGCAGGAATTGCCAAAGCTGTCCTAGAGAAGACCTGGTTGGCTGCATGGCTGAGCTCACAGTGAGTAGCTGGGCTGAGAGAACAGGTCACCTCATGTCAAGAGATGATCATGTATTGGGTATCAATTCTGGCTCTAGTAAGAGGGGAAACTACTCTTTGGGAGATGTCAAATTCCACTTTCAGGCCCTGACTTGCAAAAACAATCATTGTCCAGGAAATAGCACAGGTTTCCAAATGCACTTCTCTGTGCATGATTTGCAGAGATTTTCTCTGGCTTGGCTGTAGTCTTATTTTATGGTAGGTTGGAAAATCTTTAATTAATAAAAAATCCTCCTCTTCTGTAAGATCTCCAACCTGTAATTGCTTTCATTCTGAACGGTAGCTTGCACTGTTATATTGTCCTTATATAGTTTGCCAGTATGTGTATCACCTGTCCTGCGAAGTAGAAGAAATATCCTTGTTTGACGACTATTCCAAACATAAAATGCTTCTGGGCTTTCTAAAGAAATATTTCTTTACGTACTAGATGACAGCTGAGGCCTTGTATAAAAGCTTGACTGTTGAGAAAAGCACAGTGACTGAAGGCTTTCCTCTTCTTTATTCTAGAAACAGAAGGCTTTTCTCTGTGCCAAATCCAGGTAATTTCCTTTCCTTTCTCTCAAGCCTCTTCTAAACACACAACTAACTCAGGTTAGGACTAGAATATTGCATCTGTAAGTAAATACAAAGAAATTTCATGGTTTTTGACCAGGACAATGGTGACAGTGGTGCGCTTCTGTGTCAGCAGTCATGGTTTCTGAGATTGTTTTCATTCTAAATTGTATCTGGAAGAGAGATTTTCTTCTCTTCTCTGGCACACAAGGAAATACATTGTCTTTTACTACTGAAATCTGAGCTCTTTCAGTATAAGAAGGGAGAGGTATGAGGCTCTCAAACGGGGACACCTGGTTCCAGGTCCAAAGCTGTGTAGTAAGTCAAGGTCTACAGTGAGTTTCACCCTATAAACGTCACATTTCAGATTCCTTGCACTGTATAATTACTGTCACTGGCTGAAGGCTGGTTTTTTGATGGGGATTGAAGAATCATGTGATAAAACAGGGTCCCTTCAGTGGGAAATGTTGTGATGCTGGAAAAAAGGTATCAAGTTCTGCCTCCTGTTGCTGTATCTTCTTCCCTAAGCCACAATATAGTATGGTGAGAGGCACAGCTCATGAGCCAGGTACCACCACTGGCAAATAGATCTAGCTTGTCCATTCCTGCTATTAGAAAACAATCATCTTAGTTTGTCTATTTTCCAAAAGTGACTGCTATTACTCCAGGTAACCAGCAACCTTTAGACTTGGATTTGTCCTTACTTTTCGTACAGTCTTTTTGTAATCTACCTCATTCAAAGGGAAAATGAGCTGCTTATTTGAGCACAGGAATAAAGCAATCAGTTTGTCTGTGACTTTGCTAAAGTGTCTCTGTTCTGAGATATCTCTCATTTCTCAAACTTTCAGTCCTGGAAGAGCTACAATAGAGGATGAAAAAGAGGGAAAAGGAAGTTTTGAAAGAGAGGAACAGAAAGCAATGAAAATTTTCAAGGTATTGTATCCTTGAGATTACTTTTAATAATTACTGTGGGATATCTCTTCTCCTTTTATCCTACCTTTCTTTGGGCAACAGTTGCAATTTGAGTTCTTAATCACCTGGGTTTTTCTGCCTTCTCTTTTGCTTGCTCATTGCTCATCTGCGACTGTCTAAAAGACAGGTAGTGCTGCCAAACAGCACTTGTATCTACCAGAAATTCCTGATGGAAAAGGGTGTGGAACTTTTACAAGTCAAAAGATAACTTATATTCTTACAGATATGTATATGTAAGTTATAGTCATTTCTACTGGAAAGCTGTTTCTAAGGACTGTATTGACCAAACCAAATGTCTGATCTCAGACAGGTGGAAATGAATATGTATCCCCCACTAACCGAACCAAGCAAGATGGTGGAGGTGGGATGAAGACTCTGCCAGAGAAGCAGGATGTGACCAGTACCCAGATTGCAAAGCATCCTACCCCACAAGGGCTGGCAAAAGACAGAGCAGAGCTCTGTGAGTATCTCATTGCGCTCTTGAGTGTTTCCTCAGTCCTTGGTCCCATCTGTTGCCCAAATGTCTCTTCCATATGGGAAATAATGTTAAATTTGGATGCAACTCTTGAACCAATTTAGTTAAACCAGGGCAAAAGGTTGCATGTGCATTTGTATTCTGGTCTGAATCATTTATTTTGGCTTTGCAAATAGCTTCCTAAGTTGGTTAACCATCTGCGTATAACTCAAACCGAGGTGTTTGTTTTTCTAGCAGATTGCCCTTATCCACGAGAGCTGAAATCCATCTCCTCTGCTGCTCATAATTTATTGAGTCTTAGAAAAGGGTTTGGCTAAGGCTTGTGATAGAAACACACATGAGCAGGGTGAGAGCCTGAAGTCTCGCCCTGTCCGTTATGAGATGGATGATGGCTCCTTGCTCCATCTTCTTAGTAGTTCCTGTGAGCCTTTCCTTTGGGCTCCTTCTTACACAACGCTCTAAGATAGCGTCTGGAGCTGCTGATGTGCACCGTAGTTGCACAATTAAACCCAGCCGTGTTTCCCCTGTCAAGGCTATTTTGCAACTTTAGGTTTAAGTGTGCATGGGCTTACTCCTGCTCTGCAAGCCATTAGTATGATACGGCAGCATTTCAAAGATGAAAGAGGGAAAAGTAGCTCTGTTGGGCCCTGTGGACAGACCAGGAGTATGAAGAAGAATGTGTAAATTGACTGAGCTGATGGTGGTGGTGTGGTCCTCAGGTGTTGTTTTATTATTACTATTATTATGATTTTAAATCACTTCGTAACAATTTTCTGTTACGGTTGATGTCTGTTTTTTTGTGAAATCTGCTGACCTTTGAACAGCTGGAGGTAATTTCTGTTGGGAATTTGTTTTAGAAGTACTCATGCTGAGCCTTCTGCAATTGCTTCATTAGAGAATTGTTTGGTTCCCCACCCCATCCTGTTCTTCTTCATAGGGTTTGAATGCTCTGGAGAAACTTCCATCATTAACTACACCATATTGTGGTGGTGCATTTTTCTGGTGAGACCTACTGCATACACCCATGTTCATTACAAGCACTATTTGCTTCTATTTGTGTGGCTGTATTTCTGTATTACATCTACATTCAACTCCCTTAAATCAGTTTTAAGGATTTAATATTCCCACTTAACAAAGCCCTCTAGTAACAATCTTTTTTCTAAGCTCATGAAGCGCAACTCTCATGCCTGCTTCCAGCTCATGGTGAAATACATCTCTGGGAGACACTCCTTCCTTATTTCATTTCTGAGATGTTGATTTATAGGTGTATTCCCAATGGACTGGCCTGTTATTTGGATCTGAGCGTCTCCACCAACCATGCTAAGCCCTCCCTTAAATCACTTCTCTGAACATTCATGAACAGTCTCTTGGAATGTTTTCTGGTGAGGAGGACTTGGGTCAGAGCTGCCACAATTGAGAATATTGGTGGGCATTTTAATTTTTATTAAACATAAAGTATTTTAGAACTTTAAAATATTTAAAAGATAAATGTTTGAAACTTCAAATCTTCTAAGATTCTTCACTTTTGCTTCTCAAAGTGGTGCAGAGCAGAGACTTTCCTGGATTCCTGAAATGGAAAGTATGTCTGCAGGCTCTTATTTCTTGTGATATCAACCGTTACCCTCAACAGCTGTCCTTGCCCTGTGACAAGTTCCTCAGAAAAGCTTCTAAAGCAAAGCTCCTTCCTCGTTTCCAGTGCGTTACGTGTATGTTGGTGCTCCGGAGCCAGCAGCAGAAAGAACATTGGACCAAAACTCCTGGCAGTCTCTGCAGGCGCCAGAGGATATATATGATGATGTTGAAGAAATACAAGATAAACTGTGAGTATGGACTTGGGCCCTTTGCAATGGCTGTGTCTATGAGATGGCTTTTAAAAGCTATGCTGTAGCAAATCTCTATGTGATATTTCTGTCTTCCAGCAGCCATGGGTCAGACGCCTCATGTCCATTCACTTCAGCCAGCGGTAAGTGCAGCACGTGGGGAAGCTCAAACAGGAGCTGCTTTTAATTTGGGCTGGTCCCTGGGAGATGATGTGAATAGTTTCATTTCACTTTCAACATCTACAGTGTCTCCTTTTGGTCTGGTTGCTCTGAATTCCCATTAAAACCAGTGGGGAGCAATAAACGTGTCTTGCATGGAATTAATTTGAGTAACCTTGAAGCATCTGTAAAAGTAAAATATTACAGCCTGGGTGCAATTTGTCCAGTGAGCCTCACCTCATTGCTGCTGAACATAGTTTCTGATAATGGCATGCCTTGGGTTTAAGTTTCAGGAAACAGCTATGGAGAAACATATGAAGATGTTGAGATTGGGGTTGATAATCCGGCAAAAGTGGAGTAAGTTGCAATTTCTTAGTCTGTGTTTTGAAATACTGACCATATTTCCTTGATCTCACATGTCAGGTACTGGCTGGAAGCCTTTTTTTACCCTAATGCAACTGCAGAAGAGTTGTTGTATGGGTGGGTTTCTTCTTCCTATTCCTCCCTCTTTCCCCTTTGGCTGACACTTTATAGGGAGTGAAAAATAGTTACCAAAGTGAAATCCCTAAGCAGTGAGGCCTTTTTCTTAGAACTTGTAGCACACCCCATCCACTGGAAATATTTCCCTTACAGAATTCTCCTTGCATAAAACACACAGGTAGCTGTATCTCTCTTGATCAAAAGTTTTGCTCAGCTGTAGCTGAGAAATGGCATCTTTTTTGTGTGTCAAGGGACAAATGGGGACATTGTCCCCATAAAAAGGGACAAAATGCTCACATTTCAGATCAGTGAAGGTTGGAAAGCTGAAAGGAGCCCAGGCAGACATGCTATAACTAACGTGCAACCTGCACTTTTTTACTCAGCTTCTCAAGAGATTTGCTTCCACAGGGTGTGTTATAAAAGCAATGAGTTTTGCAGCTTCAGATTTATAGGTTGCCTGAGCTTCCCAAATGGATTAAGAGGTGAAATGTGAAGTTCATTGTGTTTTTACTTATTAGCTTTGTGTGGTTCCTTACCCTCCTGCAGTAAAAGATTTCCTGCATCCCTTTGTAAGAAATAGAGACTGCCTTTGGGAACAGCATATGGGCTGGGGATGCTGCACACAATTACCTCTAATGCATCTGGTGGCTCTCTTCTAAGGAGCAGTGTGGGGGGAATAATAAGGTGTTGCTGTACATCTGCTTTTCACTTACGGATGTGAGGCTCGTACTGGCTTGCATCTGGATTCAAGTCTAATTTGTGTGTGTCAGAGAGGGGAAAATAGGGTTGAGAAACCTAAAACCCTGGAGGTGATTGGGAAGTTATTAAAAGGCGAAAGTATAATTTCTCTGCAAATTGTCCATGGCTTTGTATGTTGGAGGTGCATGAGCTTCTCTGGACGGGGAGTAAGTAGTGTGTTGGCATCCACATCTGGCTCCTAAACTAACCATGTATGTCCTCCAAGTATTGGGAAACGTACCCACATCTCTCCTACACCTCTGTGCACATGGGTGCTGAACAGTAGCAGAAATTAAACTCCATTGCTAATTCACAGAGGAGCAGTGCTTCTTGCTGAGTTTGCAAGGGAATTTCATTACAAAGCTAGGGTTGCGACCAAATTCACAGGGTTCAGAGGTCAATGTCTCAATCCCCAAACCAGTCTTTCTCTAATCTTTCTATTGATCCCACATGCAAGATTAGGTGTGCTGATACCCATCAAATACTTTTAATAGTACTTGCACATGGGTAATGTTCCCCATGTGAGGATCTTGGTTGATCGCAGATACTTCATTAGGAAATTGCTGTGTTGTAGCTTTGCAACCCCTGTAAGCTTCAGAGAGAAGTGTGTGCAGTGGAAAGTCCTTCTCAAGAGCATGCACAACATAAATGTGTGATGAAGGGTGACAGAGACAGGTAAATGGGCCTGATGTGCTCCTTAAATGGTCACTGTCTGCTTCTGGGGAGTTTTTCTCCCTTTTGTCATGAATTTTTACTCCAAATAAATCTGGACCATTCTGTAGTTGTTCAGTCAGAGAATGGTGACTTCAATTACAAAGTTTAAATCTAAGCGAAGATTTGAGCTTGGATTTTATAATTAAGCACCTTTTGCTGTGTTGGTGCCCATCCCACTGACTCCATCATTCATCATATGATGTAATTAAGGTTTAAAACCTAATGCTGAGCTAAAGTCTAAGGTCTGCTGACCTGCCTTTATCTGCTTCAAGATCTCTGGAGCAGCAAGTATTGAACTCTCACATACTTCAGCACTCGGTGCCTCTTTAATTTGAAATCTGTTTCTCTTTTGGACAGAACAAAAAAACAAAAGAGATTTGGAAACTTGTTTAAGATAGAAAAGTTGAAGCTGAAGAATACCAGGTTCAAGGAAAACCTAAAGTAAGAAAATGCTGGTTGCCCAACCCCTTCCCCCTCCAAACCTGAGCATTCATATTTGCAATAATATGAGAGGAGGAGGTCTAGGAGTAAGGAATATGGCTTTATTGGGAAAGTTACGCCCAAAGTGCTTCTATCTGCTCAATAGGAGCTGCAATGCCAGATGGATCTAGATGATCTTTAAGGTCCCTTTCAACCCTAACCAATCTGTGATTCCATGATTCTCTGTTGGCCAGTGGTCCATCTGAGCAGCTTCTCCAAAATCTCTGGCATCAGGAATCTGCAGGAGCTGGCCCTGCAGTAGAGTCCAAGCTTTCACAGGCTTTCTGTTGCCTTTGGTACCTTTCTGATACCTCAGCATGATGCAGATACACAAGGGAACGTAGAAATGTGGTACCTGTTGCCTGGATTTGTGGGCCAGGATTAGGCAAAGTCTTGCTGATGTGGCTCTTAAGGATTGAATTTTTTTATTCCAAGCACCATTTAGTCAAGCTGGCAACAGCCTTTGCTGAAGAGGTTTATTATTGAGTCTTTAGTCTAAAAAGAAAGGATGGAGAATATTGTATAACTTCCTGTAGTGCCCTTTTGGGTACACTAATATTCAAAACCCTGGTTAAGGTTCCATGGAAACTGCCTTTTCCTTCAGTGCAGAGCGCCTGCCCGCAGAACCCATCCTTCACTGCTGCCAGTATGTGCTTCATCTTGTGCACAGTGCCTGAAGTCCAGGAAAATGCTACTTTTTCTTAGTTCTTTAGGAATTCTGGATTAATCCTTTCCTCTTTTATAGGAGGAAGGTTTGTTTTGCTTAAAGTCCTTTTCACGCTAGATGCTCTGCCATGTCAGTGGCTCTTTCCTGCGTTGCTGCTGCATTTACTTGTAGGGAAAGAGCCACCAGATTTCATGTCACAAAGAACCCTTATAGCTCCAGTAAGCATCTTAGTTATCTACAGTTACTGTCACATTTAAATTCATGGGCAACCCATGATATTGGCAGACTGCAAGGTGGGAATTACTACTGACTACAGTTACCAGCTGTCCATCAACCCTCCAGCTGTTGGAAAGGGGTGCAGGGGTGATAAGGAGAAGGTTACTTTTGCTGATTTGGATTGTTCTTTGGATACAATATTGACCTTTCATAACCTGCTTGATTATCACAAAGGATAGAGTTGCTGCTTACTTAGCAAAAGGATGTATTTCTAGCAAATACATCTTCAGCAGAGAGCTGATGCTCATAACTTTCAGGCGATGGTGGTGTGCAGTCTCATTTCTAAAAGCCTCTTTCTATCCACAGGTTGTTTTCCATTTCGGTACCAAATTTAGGTAAGCAGCATCTGTATCTGACTCTGGGGGATTTGTGCTTGGATTTGAAGAGGCAAATGTATTGCACAATGGAAAAGCAAAGTGCCTCTCTGAAAATTATGTAATGTGGCAGTGTTAACGATGAAGACTTGATAGAGATTTGTGCTTTGCTTGGAAGTGGGTTATTTTGCTCTTTTTGGGATGTTTTCTTGTTGAAGAGGAGCATTCCTCCTGCAGATACGGATATACTTAGGAAGGCAGTGTGGGAAGCTCCCAGGCTGAGCCACTGCTTCTAGGCTGGCAGTGGTGTTTAACAGCCAGTGGCACTACAGCGGCTCCCTGTAAAACTACTTATGGCTGCCTGGTGGAGGGACAAGTTCATGCCTGTGTAAGTGGGGGTGGACACAAAACCTGTCCCGCTAATCAAGCTTGAGAAGCTGCTCAGGATGGAAATGCTGCCTGGGCTGACTACTGGGTGAAGCTGCTGCTCCTGTTGGATCTGGATGGCCAAGCCCATCTAGAAAATTGTCCATAGAGACAACTAACAAACCCAAGCATCCTGCCTTATGCTGGATTTAAGTTTTGGAGCCCTGAGGTTTTGGAGGCCTGAGGATCTTCCTTTTGCTTTTCTTTAGCCCCTTTGGGTTTGAGCAACCAGCAGCAGCCCAATTTTCCTCTGCAATACATGGCTTTGAGTACATTGCTCAGACTGACATCTAATATCGACTTTCTTTGCTGCATTTTGGTTGACAGGGGCTGTTTCCCAGGAGGACATGGTGTATGATGATGTTGAAGTGGAGCAGAGAGAGCCAAGGTGAGGACAGTGCCCACTCCTGAGGCTGGTCTTGGGCAAAGAGATGTTCCTTTTGACACAGACCTGTGCCCTGGGGAGCCTGTAGTACTATAAGCAACTGAGGGTCATCATGAGCTGGCTGGGACTCAATCCTCCGCAGAAATTCCAGGTGCCCTCTCCATGTGTGTTTGATTTGGCAAGTAGCATCCCACAGAATGTTGCTTCAGTGTTGCCTCCTCCATGCCAGAGATGTGAAAAAGAGAGAGCTGCTCCCTGAAACGTGAAAATTCAGGTAGTTTTCCTAAGGAAGAAAAACTTCAGCTCCCAGACCTCATAATCAGCCCTGTCCTGGCAAGTTTCTTGTCAGAAAAATTACTTTTAATAGGAACAGCATGTCTTGATGTCTTGCTGCCAGATGATTGTGGCAGCAGTGCGTGCTGGTAGAAATCACAGCAAGTGTTGCATTTCAGAGGTGGTCGTGGGGGGGAGACAGAGGGAAAAATCATGACTTTGTAGGTACATGGCTTTGGGAAAGGGGGATACGGTCTGCTGGGAAAAAGCTTACATTTCTCTGTGGCTCTTTCCCCTTTTCCTAGAGAGAAGGATGACAAGTACAAGCCCTGGATGCCAAAATTTCTGATGGCAAAAGAGGATAAGGACCAAAGAAAAAACAGCGGCAATGTGGAAAGGTCTTGACTTCTCTTCTGTGTTTTCCCACATTATCTCATTCTGTACCTCTGTCTCTTGAGTTGTCTGCAGGAGTGGGATGCCTCTGATTGCACAGACATTTTGTGTTGGCTGCTGCTCCGGGGCCCTTTCCCCTTCAATCCAGCTTTCAAGAGGCTTTGCAGACAACATCTTGAGGGCAAAACAAACTCTATGACCTGAGCTGTCTGCAAGTGGGGGACACCCTGAGGGTCTCATCCTGAAGTTCTATCATGTCTCCCACTTAGCTGAAACAAAAAGGTGTTACTTGCTACATATTTGTCTGCTTTTCTGCCATGCTCTGTCCCATTGCTTCTTTAATTATGCCTTGATTAAGTATTTGATCTCCATGATTCCTGTTTTGGCAAGCGCACTGTGTTTACAAGCCATGTACACAGCATAGTAATTGCCTGTGTGTTCCTCTTGCCCTTATTTTAAAGCAGTGATTTCTTGGGTCTTCTTTTTCCAGTTGGGTTTATGGCTGTTTATGGGCTGTTGCTGTAGCATTTGTGCATAAAAGCAAAACTACAACCTTTTTCTACCAGTGCTGGAAGAAAAATGTGCATGGAAGTAGGAGTTTTCATTTCCCTTTTAAATTAGAAAAATCTGTATTTGCAATGAGGTTTTTCATATTTGCAATGAGCTTTTTCATGACCCAATACCTGGGACTTCAAACAAATGCAAATCAGAGCCTTATTTTCCAGGTTCTTACCACAGAGCTCTTGCATGGGGTACAAACACCACTTTTGTTGTGCAAAGTCAAGTGTATAATTTTGCAGACTATCAGGAAGTCAGTGCATTTTCATCCATTCCTTAAAGATGGCAGGTCCTGCAGGCTGAGCCTGCCAAGGAGAAATCTCTTCACACCCTAAAAGTTCCTAACTTCAGATCTGTTTCCCCCGCTCTTGATTTTAAGCGCAAGAAGGCTAGCCAAAGGTGACTAATTCATTGTAAGTTGGTGGGTTTTGTTTGGTTGATTGGGGTTCTTTTTTTCTCTCAGTTTTAAAATGAATGCCATAGCTGGAAATTCTTGTACAAGCCAGAAAGAGAAGCATCTCCATGCCCAGGGAATGCCTTAGCATGAATGGCAATTGCTCCCTTTAAGCTGATTATAAGAGCTTGGTTTTCACTTTACAATGCCATATAAATGTCTGCTTGGGCAACTTTCTCCTCTGTGGCCTAAAAAAGCAACAGAAATCTGGAGAGCTGTATCAAACCCTGCTTCCATAAATGACTCAGGATGGGAGTCATCTGAGGACCCTTTATATTTGGGTATAAATAAAACCAGGAGACAAACTAATGGGGAAAAAATGAATTGTTGACTTCTACAAAAATACGTTTGATTTGAAACACTTGATAGTTTATTTGTTCCCACGCTGCTTACAGAGCAAACAGTTATTCCAAATGGAGATACAAAATGGCTCAAGTTCTGCTCACCAACAGATCTGAGTGATACGTTCATCCTCTCCTGGAAAATAGCAATGTGAATTGTGCGCTTTGCTCTTCCAAAAGTTCATTGCAGACAAGGCTGGAGTTGTTGGGCTCTGGATTTCATTTCCCAGTGTGCCAGTGATTATTTAGATGGAGCTGAGTAATGTGCGTGTGTGTTTCTCTTGATGCAGAAATATCTTCAAAGTCAAGAAAAGCAGTGCAGAAAAAAGCAAGAAGATGGGAAAAGAAGAGAAGACTTTTAGAGAAACATTTATGGTATGTGTCTTTTTAGAGAAATAATTGTGTCAGAGGAGGAAAGCAGTTATATCTCATGCTTAAAAGATGCATGGTGGAAAGTTGGTCCTTAGCTATGTTGGGAGAGATGTCCCACTGACAGGTCACCTTCTCCTCTAATCTGGGATCTTCATGTTGCTGGGGTTTTCTCCCCTTCTTCAACCTCAAACCCTCACAACCCATCCTGAAAACTTTTCTCTTCATCCCTCCCCACTGCCCTTAAAGACATTGCACTGAGTGTATAATAACTTGTGGTTGTATTTCTTTTCTGCAGTATGATAAGGAGATCAATGTCATCAGCACAGCCACTGCTGAGTGCTCAGTCCCCAGTCGGAGAAGAGTTGATCTTCCAGTCACAGCTGGAGAACAGCTGGATGTTATCGATGTCACAGAGGGCAATGCAGTGATTTGCCGCAATTCTGAGGGCAGATGTAAGTTCTTAAGATGTGAGCCTCTGGCACGGGTGATCACTGCAATCCTGTTTTGAGGGGCAAATCGGCTTCACAAGCAACAGTACAGTCTTTGTGCTTAGCCACTGTGACTTTATTTGCTCAGTTTACTAATTTACTTCTCTTTCCCCCCCTCTCTCAGATGGGTATGTTCTAGTGGAGCACTTGAACTTCAGGTAAACTCAGATTTTATTTATTATGATGCATATTTTCCTCTCCTTCCTATGTATAGATATCTGAGAGCTGGAGAAATGTACTTAAAACTTCTGAAGGCAGGGGAAGGTTATTGTAAACAGCCAGTATTAAATATTAAAGAAGCATTTCCAGTTTTAGGCTGCTGTTTTGCTGTTACACAGGTTTCCAGTCCAACTGCAGCTAAAAAAAAAACCCTATCCAATCATGACTTTTTTAAATTGGAGATTCTTGACTAGCCTTCAGATATGTGATATTAATCCACATCTGCTGCAAACATGGGCCACTCGGTGTGCACTGCCTTGCCAAAACACAACCTTAAATTCCCTGCTGCAGTATCATTTCCTTGCATGCTCATGCATAATTGATACAAATGAACCTCCTGTATTGCCCAGGTGCCCACTGCTGTGAAACTTTCTTTTTTCTTGAGACAGATACTGCTAACTGAGAGCTGCTCTCCCAGGAGCATCCCTGAAGGTCTCTCTGTGCTTCCTCTGCCCATGAAATCCCACATTGATCAGCTATGCACATGATGCACATGTAAATAAAGCTTTATTTTCTACACTTTTACACTACTTAATGTGCAAGAGATTTTTCCTTTTTTGTCTGTTATTTAGAGCACGTCTTCACTGATTATCTCAACAGTTGTTATTTTCAGTAGTTCCTACTTTTTGGAGTACCTTGTTGGTCAGTTCTGAAACAGCCGTAACATTCCTACGTTTGCAGTTTAGTTGCTCCATCTCATTACTCTCTGGTTTAGGTGCTAGAATTGCAAGACTCCCCCAAAGATTTGCTCTTTAACAAGCAAACCATATGAATTTGAACTGGCTTCGGTCTTGACAAAAGTATTGGACAAGAAGTATGTACCACACGACTCTTGCTGTGTTAAATACACAGAATGGAGGAAAACTTGACTCATTTCTTTCCAAAAAACATGAAAAAAGAGTAAATAAAGCATTCAGTCCAAATTTACTTAATTTTTGTAAGCTGACTTTGGTATCCCAGATATGTAAAGGCTGACTTCTGGCTCCCACCGACTCACAGCAGCAGGCAGTTACCCAACACTTGCCCCTGTGTTTGGGCTCTTCTCCGCTGTGGTGCTGGAGGATGACTGCTTATTTAAAGTAAAATACCCCTAAATGTAGGAAGAGGAATATAAATTGCTAATGACTTCTCCTCAATGTATCCAGTGGGTACCTTCTCTAAAGCAGAAGAACATGGATAAGGGTTTTTAGATGACTTTGGAAGAAACCTCTTAAGTATGACTTCAGTGTACAGCTTTTGTCCTTCTCCTCACATAATAAGAGCCCATATCAGTTTGCTCATAAATATCCTAAAAATGTAGCTGGCTTAATTAGAAATTATTAAATGTTCCAGGCTTAAGAAAACATAGCAAAATAAAAGCACTGTTTGCCATACGGCCATTTCGAAGCTGGCATAGAAGACATCAGTAAAAAATCCCAGAGCAAATATTGAACATTTACTTTTAAGTCTATACAGGCATTCTTATTTATTTTACCATGTGGTTACTATTAAGTGCATTGGCCTGCATCCATCCTTGCAATAAGAAAATAAATAAAGCAAGCCCCTGTAAGCATGCGCAGCTTTGCAGCTTTGCCAGCCCAAATATTTAGACTTCTCTAGAGGAGATGGAGAGTTCAGGGAGCTGAAGTGCGTGTTTGGCTTCAGAGCAGGCTGGGACGTGCTCTGTGTCTTTCACCTTTGCTGGTAGTTGTACTGATGATGGAAGTTGTGGAGACGGTTTACCTGGGGGGATGCTTTTTTTCCATAGCATGTTTAGGATTGATCCTGTGAAGAAAGCACTTCCCTTCCTTGACTCAATCCTCATCCTCCTCCCCGTCTCACAGCTCCTGAAGTCTATTAATCACATGCTCTGTAAGCACTACAGGCAAATCTTGTATTGGCCACGCGTGCAAGTTCTTTTTTGTCTCCTAAGGAAATTACTTAAGATTTTATGTTCTAAAATAAAACTAAAAAAAAAAGAGAAACCTCCCCATATATCCTGTGATATACATGATCGGGCCCCGCTCCCGCTGCAATTACACTCAGTCCTTGTGGCGTTGCAACCCAACTAGATGCCAAACGCAAACCTCTGCACTAGCGTTGGCAGCTGACTCGATGCGAGGATGCTTTGCAATGCATGTCAAACTGTTTTCCTTCATGGACAGAGTCCAATGCATGCACAGAAGGAAAGCGCTTGGTATGGGATGACTCAAGACAATACGAAACTACTTTACATATAGCAACTTAGATTTCCTCAATTAAACCACAGGCTGGCTATATTAAGATTATGAGATACCAGTCAGGAAATTAAACTCTTCCTTTTTTCTTTTATAGCCTTGCTGGTACATCCTAAACACATCAGAACTTAAAATAATTCTCATATGAATTTAAAACCCTGTTCCTCTCTGTTTCTTCTCAAAATGGAAATCATCATGATAACAGTTGTGACTTGCTGACTCAGAGGGAGAACTGAAATTTCTTAGAAGCCAATTCTGTCTCTCATAAATTGCGTAAAAGGAGAGTGTGGATAGGGATGGAACAGGAACACTCACTAGAAATCCAGTGCTCTAACTGTATTTACATCCCACTGCATCACAAGTATATAGGAACTAAGTCCAAAAATTCTCCCCCAAGCACCTTTCCTGCAATGAAAGGTTATTTTTGCACAGTACCTTTAAAATGCGTCTCTCTGTGCTTCTGCATAAGGAGTTGAGATTGGAGTCAGCACAGGACCATCAGCTCTGCTGGATGCTCGTTAATGCAGTAGAAATCCTTTGAGCCTGGCTCCTGGTGTGTATTTTGGGTTGGGAAAGCTTGTTTATATTATTCATATATGCATTTTAATTCCCTTTCATGCCCTTTGCCCCTCCCATGCCCTGGGGGCATCCCTGGTACTGCAGCATCATCTCCAGCCGAGCCAAAAAGGGGCTGTACAATAAGTAAGTTTTAAGGATTTGTTGCTTTTGCCTCTTTTCATCTCCGAGTTTATTAAAGTGCGTATGTCAACCATGGAGACAGCTATCAATCACATGCAGTGCAGTACACCGAGAAACACTTTCCACACCATAAATGGGAGGTAAAAGGCTTCATTGTGATTATCTAATGCACAGTTACTTGCACAAAGGACAAAACTGAACCTAGGCTCTGTGCCCTTCCACAAAAGCTCACCCCAGAAAGCACTAAAACAATTCATTTGAAACCAAAACCCTCTCCAGTACATCAGCTGACAAAATAGAAAATACCAAGGAGGATGGAGTATCTGTAGAGCTTGAGTTTTTTTGTGCTCTTCACATTAAAGATATGTTTGAAGGGATTCTTATACTCAGAGCTTTTTAAAGTTCAGTATTTTAACCAAAAAATAACCATAAATACATAATATAAATCATAAATACTCCTTATAGTTCAAACCAAACATTGCAATAGACTAGTCTGGTTCACCTCTCTCTTAGAGCTGAGGTTTGTCTGCCCAAAGTTGCTGGGCCATGGACACTACAGTTATCCTGGGATTCAGTTTTGCTTTGTGCTCTGAAAGAGAAAAGAAACCCCACAAATGCATTGAGGTACAAAACGCGTGAATATAACATGATACAGAACATATGAACATGCTTTCGGCAACAAGAATAAATAGTACCATGTCTACAGTATCTACTTCACAGCTTTGTGAGATGAGGATAAATAAACTATTTAAAAACTTGAAATAAAAAGAGATGAGTCTTACAAATAAACTGATTTTTAAATAAGGCAGCTTCAGCAGGAACTTCAAGGCTTTTGTTGAAAACAGACTTTTTCTAACACCGAAAGTGTGCTCATACTTTGCAACTAGAGCTCTGATTTACTCTCCAGTTCTCCCAATTCTGATCATCAAAATGAGCAAAGATATGTGCATCAAATACACGTAATACCAGGTTTGCTATCTGCAAAAGTCAGTGCTTCATCAATAGGTATAATGTGGGAATTCTGAAAACCAGTTCACCTCTCAGGCACGGGAGTTCGGTACCTCTGTGTCCAAGAGGAAATTCACAATTACAGGAAGCTGTTGCTTTTCTTCTAAGTGAATGATGAAGAGGAATATAAAAAGAAGCCAAAGGAAAGCACTAAATGGAAAGCCCATACCAAAGTAAGATCTTAAGAAAAGTGACTCTAGTAGGTATACACCTGAAATAAAAACAGATCCCAAAACTTTCCTGTAAAATACTGCAGGAGCTGGAACAAGGATTTGTTTGGCTCATCCAAAGGGACGGATGTGCGATTCTTCTTCCCCCAGTTAATAAAAGGGTGAAGCCAAATAATTGCATAACAAATGGTGCTTCAAGTATTTAGAAACATGGCCTGCATGTCTCACCAGTGGGATTCTGCATAAGATGGGGGAATCTGTGCACCTCGTGAAATAAAGCCGCGACTTCCAGCAGTCCTAATGTATGTCGAAGGCACGATTTCACATCCTGCATATATGTCTCTCTTCCTTCTCTATTGGGTGAACACAAGATGACTGATGGTAAAGAGCAGTAAAATGAACAGGAGTAGACAGAATGGTTATTTTGTTCAAACTTCATCTATTCCAATATGAATGGCATCATAAATCACACAAAAAACCATATATACAACATACCAACCACTTGCTTAGTCTTTTACAACACTGCCTGTATATATACCCCTGTGCTTGTACACACCCTATGAAATGCTCAATTGGACACACACTGAAGATGCCTTTCTGACCTGTTAAGAGGAAGTAAACATCCCTCTGCCTTTGCCTGCTCAGCTGTGACTCCTGAAAATAAAAGTGCCCCAAACCCCCTTGGCACCACAGCTTTGGCCAGGGAGTGTGGAAGAGCAGGATGCTGGTGGCTCCTCTCCTCCCTTTCTTAGACAAGGCTGTGTTGGGTCCGACGGGGTCAGCTAAGCTACTCCTTCTAAGGCTTTACCTAGATGAGGGTGTAAAAATACCATCCCTTTTCTCCAGGTCCTCTCGCACGCTTGGATTAACGTGTGTGATGGCAGGCATCCAGGGCACACACCTACGCTGCTGGGCAAATAAAACTGAGAGGCCACTGACAGGGATGCTACCCACATATTCATATATAGATATATATGTACGTGTTATATATGCATACATATATATGTTTTCCAACTAATACAATATTTCTGAATTAAGTCACCCAAGAGCTGGAGGTTAATGCTGGAACCTATTCTGAACTTGACAGCTTTTGCATTTTGTCTCTCTCCCCCCTTTGGGCTGAAGCGAAGTTTGGGTGAGTTTGTGGCTTGCAAAGCACAGCTGTCCAGAGGTTTTTGAAGAATTGCACTTGGAGTAATTCAAGTTTCTATAATTCAGATATGTCTTCCCTGCTTTTCCCGATGCACATGCATGTACCAGCATTAACTCAAAAACCGAACCTGACCACAGTGTAAAAGTTAATGTTTTCCTCTGGAAAAACATAACTGGAGGTCAGCAGCTTCTTTGCAGCTAGGAACCAGAAAACAGCTTCTCCGAAGGTAAAATAAATACAATATTAAAGGAGAGAAAAGAGCGAAACTTCTCAGAATATTTCAATATGCGGTGTGGATTTGGGTAAGGCTGTAATGGACAGTTCAACCAATGGGTTCATCAAAGAGGTATTTCCATCAGTCCTACTCACTCCACTGCTTCTGCTGACATCAAGCAGGAAGTTGCTTCATCTCTCTTTGTTTCTCTCCATATGGAAAACTGAGCCATTTGCCTTGCCTTCTAGGCAGGACTGGTTTCGCAGCTCCATATATGAGTTTGTGTTTGCATGGGTCTGAGAAGATGCCAAGTTTACCACCTAGAAATCCCACCCACCTCCAGGAAGCAAATATATCCTCCCAAGAGCATTTGCTGCTGTTTAATACTATTAGTTCTGCTGGGTAGGAAATCCCAGAGGACAAGTGTCATTTTAAGGCAAGACATCTGTACATCTACATGCTTCTGAACCACAGATTATATCTAATATAATCTGCACCAGCCCCTTATCAACCAGGCTACAGATGTTTCCAGGACAAGCAACTTGGCAAGATGCTCAGTTGCAAGTAATGATTTAAAACCACTTTTACATTTCAAATACATTCCATAGCTGGGGTATGGACACTCATAGCTGTTTCCTGGATGGAAATGAATGTCTGCCCCTATGGCTGCTCAGGTGCCTTCTGCTCTTTTCCAAAGGGGCTTATCTCCAGCACCCAAAGCCATTTAGGGCTGTTTACTCAGCATTTGCTCATGTCTCAGCACTGATCTGAAAGCTGCTAAAGACCCGTGTGTGTTGCTCTGCTTTGGTTCTGTGGTGGGTGCTTTTTTGCATGCAAGTGTCTAAATTCTCCATCCTCACCAGGTCTGACCTGCTCACAGCACAGCACTGGAGACATGCATCATCTGATAGTCACCAGGCACAGTAACCAAAGGCATCCTCCACCCCAGAGTATTTCTTCAATAATGATCATATAATAAAAAGATCATTACAAAACCTAGAAGTACTACAAACAGTTCCAGTATTTCTTTTAAAAACAAAAGTGTTCTGCTGCTAGGTTTGTAATCCAGCCACTGCTGTGCTGGATTTAGCAGACAGGAACAGCAAAACTGTTTAGAAGCTTTCTACTTTGTGCGGCTTCTGGAAGAATCAGATCTGTGAAGTCACGTTTAGTGAGAATCCAAGTGTAATCTGTAACAAAAGTAAGGCAATTTTGTGTTTCTTAAGGAAAGAAAAAGGGACTTCAAGCTGAAAATGTCCATTTAACTGCCAGTAGATGGCAAAAATATCCTGTATTTGTCTTCATTACCTAAAATGATGGGTACAAAAGGCTTAATGTGTCCTTCCCTTCCTTGCTTCTCATAGAAACTTGCAGAAAGCATAAATTAAAGTGCAACTGTACAAAAAAACCCCTGGCAAAACCCCTCGATGGGTATAAGAAACTATCAAAAAGATGGAGTAAAGATTTTTAAGTCGAATAACCACATACCTGGGACCAGCAAAAGTTCCCCTTTGCTTTGTTTCTTTAAAACAAAACCCCCAAAAGAGAAGGAAACAAACGTGTCTGTCCCCAGATATTTTTGGCAAAGTTTTCATAAAGCATTTTCTCCTTGACCGATGTGATTATTATCTGTTTTTGAAATCAAGTAAATAGAACCAAATACCACAGCAAAGCCAAGCAGATGCCCATTAAATTAAACCTAGGCAATCAAAAAATTAGAATTCTTTTAAACAAAGAAGTCATATATGCATTAGAGCTTACCCTCAAATAACAAGAATTTAACCTTAAAAATCCCTGTAGTTTGTCTTAAATAAGAAAACCCTATCCTGCAGATAACCAGTAGTAAAGAAAGAGTAAAACTCTGGATTCAGATATCCCTGCCTTATCAGTGGCGTGGTGAAGGTCACAGTCCAGTGAGCAGCAGCGCGACGGGAGAGCCCTTCAGCATGGAAAGCAAGCCTCCAGCAGTGTGAAGCAGTGAGCAGCGAGGTAAGGAAGACAGATTTGCAGCAGTTCTAGGATGGTGACAACAGGCGAAGGTTTCCTATGGGAAAGGTGAGGGGTAAGTGTTCTGAAGCTGCCTGGTGCTGCTCCATCTTGCCTGGATCCCTACCCTTGATGTGTGGGCAAAGCGCTGGGTTTTCAGGTGGGTCATCGGCATCTTGTGGTCCATTGGTGGCTCATTGGACTCCTGCTTTAGATTCATGCCCTGGAACTGGTGGTATGGCAGGGGAGAGTGAGCACGTTGGCTGGGCATGATGATTAAGGGCTGGTTAAAAGGCAAGCAGCCTTCGCATCTGAATGTGGTGAGCAGGTCAGTGCCATCCAGGGCTCTCGTGAGAAGGAATAAAGCATCTTCAGGGACATTCCTCTGTAAAGAATTGACACGTGGAGGATTTTCCATAGCAGGTTTCCAACAGGACCTTTGCAAACCCCACTTTCCCATCTTTAGCATGGGAAAAAAAAAACCAGGGCATGGCATAATGCACTAGTGCAGAAGCATCTAAGCAGCTGCTAGTTTTAGGAGGAAAGTGCTACCAGAGGCTGGCACTCTGCTGGCACCCAGGTGTGAATGCTGCAGAGCTGCATTCAGCTCCACCCCATTTCTCGTAGCTCCTGGTTGACCCCTCTGACCTGGCTCAGCCCATGCTGCTCTGCACAGCAAAGGGGACACAACCTCAATCTCATCACATGCTACCTATATCTCAGAAGGCTTGGCCATGGCTCAGTTAACTCAGGATGAACCAGAGGGCAGGTGTTTCCCAAAACCTCAGTGATACACTTGCTACTTTACAGTCATGCCAATATTTCCCATTTGGTTCACCAGGAAAAAAAGGATATTGGATACATTTCACCACAGTACCGTGAGTGAAATGAAGCTGTTCTTGGTTTCCTCAGTGCCTTGTTAGAGGAGAGTATGTTCTGGGTCTGGAATTGGGTCTGTGTCACAGTCTGTGGAGTGGTGAGGGGCAGAGAAGGAGGAACGAAGCAGAAGAAACAAGGAACGGACAAGTCAGATCAGATCCTCACAGTGCAATACCGTGTGCGGAGGGACCGATGCCTCGGTGCCACTCATCAGCGAGCCAGGGCCATGATGAGGCTGGCGCACATCTCAAAGAAGTCCATGGTGTGGCTGCCCAGGCGCGGTGTCACCGAGGGGATGCTGCCCACAAAGGAGCCGCTCAGGGAGCCCATCAGTGACTGGCACTCGGCGGCTGCAGCAGCATCAATGCTCAGTCTTGGCCGGTGCAAGCCCGCAGCAGAGCAGGAGCGCTGCGGCGTGGATGAGCCAGACCTCTGCTCCATCACATCGTCTTCAATATTCAAAATGGAGCAAAGAAAGAGAGGCATTAGTTTGGCATCTGCAATGCACGTTTGGTATGGAACTAGTAAAAGCAGTGGAAGCAAATGGACCAAAAGGGCATTCACTGACTTGAAGCAGCTGCATAATTATTTCAAAATACAAAGAATTATTATTATATTATCATTAGCTTCAAAACTGGCCATTTTATGTGTTTCACATCTCCTGTTGCATCATTTCCCACTTACCATCGATGCTTTTGAAATCCAAGAGATAGCTGCGGTTGTCAACCTGGTAGAGCTGCAGGCTCATCTTCACATAATTGCCTGTCACTGGGTTCTTGCGGCGCACTCTGAGATGGTAGGAGTTCACTACCTGCAGTGAGAAACATGCTTTTGGGAGTAAGACTCAAGATAGAAAGCAGAACATTTCTTCCCTTATGTTTTTCTAAGCCCTAGCAAGACATTTTCTGAGGAAAAAACACAGTTTCTAGAAAGAACAATGCCTACAAAATTAACCAAATGGTTTCATATCCTGTTTGCTCCTATTCTAAGACGCTTCACCAGCTGATGCGATTCACCAGCTGCTGGCAGGTGAAGCTGCTTTGACCCATCAGCCAGCCACCAAACTGGTGTTTCCTTTACCAGCAGCAATGGCTATATAAGCCAAAAAAGTCCACCCATGGACCCACATATGAGGACCTTGTCCATGAAACCAGCTGGGCAGCTGGGGGGAGCAACTTCTCCCATCAGCGCAGATAAATTCAGTGTTTGTGAATCAGCCGTGAGCTGTGGATTTTCTCTTGCCGCTTCCCACCCCACAATCTGCTGCACCTCATTTGCAACAAGATCTTTTCTCTGTGCTATAATTACGAAGCAATTGCACGGATGGAAAAGCTATTTTGATGAAGAGTCACATCTGAAGTTATTCTTAGGGTGGCAAAGATTATTGTGAAACCTTCTTGTACAAAATAGGCTCCACATATAGACATTGAGCTGACTTGGTTTGTGAAGCTGTACCAGAAATACATCAGGTTTGTTCACTCTCTGTAAAACCATGCAACTAACAAATGTCTGGCTGGCACACACATACAGAATCATAGAACAGTTAGGGTATACGCATCTGAAGAAAGTCCATCTCCTGGCTGGTGCAGTGAAATCAGGTTTCTGGGTGCTACTTGGCTTTTAGATATGTAACATTATTAAAAATAAGCAGGAGATTGAAGGCTTTGAAGAAGCAGCACAGTGACATTCACACTGTACAACTCTTGAGAGCTGGAGGGAGGAGGGTATCTCCTCTGGTGATTAAGATCTGGGCTGAAATTCTCCTTACCTTGCTCCTGATGCTCGCATGAGGCTGCTGCGAAAGGCCATGAGTCAGGAGAGCTCACCTCAGCAACTGCACTGAGATTCAGGAACTCAGGCTCAGCAGCAAATATTCAGAGCTAAGTTAGGGATTTATTAACCTGACTTTGAAAGAGACTGTGACTAAATGCTGCGTAGCTCTGAAGAAATATCTGAAGTGACTACCGCCAACTAAAATGTCATCTGGGTTTAAATCAAGCTTCAAGAAGCTGAGCCTAAACCAAGGAATCAGTGTCTGAAAGCACATCTGGTCCATGAGCACTGTTCCATCTCTGTCAAGGAAAATGCCACCACATCAATGCTCCTGCTCCCCTCATCTGTGCATCTTTTATGCAGATGCATATCGTGCCATTTCAGCACACATGACTGACAGGATCCAAGCACAAATAATGAGGGTTATTGGCTCAGGAGCACTCAAGATGACCTCGCAAGGAATTAGCCACTAAAATTAGAAATGCGACTGGCTCCTCTTATCCCTGCAGCTAAACGAGGCAGAATCATCTTTACATCTAGAGGCTTAGAGCATTCGGAAAGTAAACTTTCATTTCATGCCATAAATACATACAACAGACAATGAACCCACAGCTAGCATCTTAATTCAGTGAATTTGTATTAACAAGAAAGAGCTGGGATGATGGCAAGGTGGGGGGGGGCATTTATTTGGCAAGGCTGTAAGCTTACTTACTAACATCCCTGAGCAATTCAGCTCATGAGAAAATGACCCTTGAAGACCCTCAAGAAGCAGCAGCACTCCTTACCTTCCACTCGAAGTCCAGCTGTTTCATTGCACGGTACACCTCGGCCATAATGTCATAGGGTTTGCTCTGGCTGCGGATTCCCAGGTGCCACTTGGCCTTTTTGACAGTCAGGGGTTTTGGCTTTGTGGTGTTGAGGGCATCCAAAGGACATCGTGCTTTGGGGCTGTCTGCTATCAACGGTGGCATCCGCTCGGGATGCGGCTTCACCCCAGGAGGGATATGCAAGGTGCTGTCATCCATGAAGGAGCCAGTGGGAGGGCTGGAGGCAAGGTAGAACTCACTGGCTTGGTTCATGATTCTCCGGTTGTCGATGATGAGGTGGTAAGCCACCGCTAGCTGGTCCTGAGGGTCACCACTGTACAGGCTGTTCATCACCTCTGACTCCATGCATTCAAACTTCTCACAAACTTCCCGAACTGCATCATCATCAATGACGGTGGCATCATAAGAAGGGTCCTCTGGGAACAGGTAACTGGGCAGCTCCTCCTTAAACCACTCATGTTCCCTGGGGAAAGCAGAGAGGAGCCACTGTGAGCTCTGTGCAAGGAGCGCTGGGGCACCCATTGCCACCAAGCCCTCACTTGGTCCAGTATGAATCCTCAGCTGCAGGTTGGGAAGCTCGACCCAGTTCTGCATGGGCAGCCCAGTATTGTCATGGCAATGACACTTTACAAACATAGCTGCTGGCTCACATGGCTTTGAAGTAAGACCTCAGCACATATGAGATGCTCACACTTTTTGATTGCTATGGGTGTGATAGAGATACAGAGCATCAAAGCTATCCAGGTACCTGGTTCCCACTGATTTACAATGAAGTCAATGATAATTAAGTGATAATTAAATGATAACCTTGTCTATAGGTTCTACATATCAACTGTAATTTCACCATAAGTGCTGCTGCTCTATAAGGTAATTAAATCCTCTTGTATTAAAGAATTCAGAAATAAACCAGGCATTTTACTTGGTTTTCCTTGAAGGGTAAAATTAAGGCCATCCATTGCAAAAACATTAAAAACCTGAGAATTCCTGAATGTTCTAGTAACATTTATGTATACGCTTAGCATACCAGTGGGACGTAAATGATTACTATAAACCTTATAAAATGCTTAACAGTCTCCAGTTTTACAAAATGTTTCTAAAATGGCTCAGATAGTGAGAATTTTGAAGTCCTGCTACCAGTCATAAACTTATAATGATCTCTGTGGGCACAAATACATGCATAAGAACTCAATTGTACCCTTTACTTTGAATTTCCACATTGAGGCAGGCAGATAAAAGGTTCACGGGCACTGCACTCATTGACTACACAGGAAGACTTCGCTGCATTTAAAGGTAAACCATTTCCTCATATTTTAAACTATATCCAATATTTATCGATTAAGTTAGCAATTCTGATGTTTCTCCTTCTTTTTGATTGGATAGACACTAAGTACAGTGATTACCCTCTTATTCTCAACAGGTATCCAGGGGGAGGTGGTCTTGAAATAAAGTAATGAAAAATGGATGGTAGATATTAAGTTCTTAGAATTATTGCACAATATAGCTGGGTTTGCTAAGCAGTTTTAAGAGATTTTTAGGCTACTTTATAATGCAATAAAATAGCATTTATATATGTAAGACCAGGTTGGATGGGGCCTTGGGCAACCTGGTCAAGTAGAGGGTGTCCCAGCCCATGGCAGGGGGTTGGAACTAGATCATCTTTCAGGTCCCTTCCAACTCAAACCGTGCAAGGATTATATATATATATATATATATATACACACACACACACAAAATACATACAAAATCTCCACCCTGTTCATCCTCAACTATCTCTCCATCAGCACAGAAAGGTGAACAAATGCTCCTTGAACCACTTGGGACAAAAATCAGCTGGATTAGCTGATTTACTGTAAATGACCCTTCTCACACACCAGCAGATAACCCTGAGGACAACCACCGCCTTCTGTTACCGGTCTGTCAGAGCCCCCCAAGCACAGCCAGCCCACCCCATCCCACCCTGGCTGACCTGATGTCCTTGATGGTTGCTCGCTTGAGGGGGTCAACCTGCAGCATGTGCATGAGGAGAGTGGCAACGGAGCGGTTGAGGTATTCAGGGATGTAAAACACACCTCCCCGGATCTTCTTGAAGAGGGTGGGGACATGCTCATCGTCAAAAGGCAGAGTGCCGCAGAGAAGGGCGTAAAGGATAACACCACAGCTCCAGATGTCCACTTCTGGGCCAGCATACAGCCTGTGCGAAGGCAAGGCAGGAGAAAGATGTCACCCCCTGTCCTCCTCTCCTTAGTTAGGGTGCAGGTTGTATCGGGTGAGCTGGGGACCTGCTGCCAGCACCACCAGGTCAGAGCTGCATCCCACCCAAGGGCTGCTCAGATGGATGCTCCCAACTAAGCCTGCCTAAACCACAATCACTGAGGAGTGAGGGGAAATGACATGGCAGAACTGCTGCTGGCTGCCCACAATTTTCTGGATGGCCGTGTACATCCCTGCCTCCGCCAGACCCTCCAAAAAGCAAGCCCATATTTCCCAGAGCTTTGCCAGGCTCTTTATCGCTTCTTCCCCAGGGCTCAGCCATCAATTTCTGTTCATAGAATCCTTGAATGGTTTGGGTTGGAAGAGACCTTACAGTTCCAATCCACCTTCCATTACCCTTGGGCTGTAAAACCTTACCAAAATACAGAGGTTCAAATGGAAATACAGAAGTCTCTTCCTGAAACCTCAGCATCCTGCACTCGCTCCTCCTGAAAAGCATCCCCACAGACACACCAGGGTACAAAAAGCACTAGTCATGCACACAGCCATTCTCTGAACACCACTAAAACACCAGCTCTGCATATCCAAGGGTGAGACTTTCCCTGCTGAGGCCAGGGACAGCAGTAAAGTCATTTTGGAAATGCAGACGATTAGCTAGATGCCTTCTTGATCCTGCTCATGCCCAATTCCAAAGATAGGAAGCCTGATTCTTTTGCTGATAACTGCATTGCCTGAATAGCTGATTGGACTTTTAAGCCTGAATGAGATGATGATACACTTTTATGACACTGAAACCTGAGCTGTCACACTCAACTGGTTCTGTGCTTTACCCAGCAAAGGCAGCAGGAGCTGGGAACCAGCTTCCCTGACCCGCACATCCACACTCATTCTACTGCAGGAACAGTGGATCATGCCTTTTCCTCATAAATGAAGCTATCATATGCTGTTGTAGCTTTGACAAGGCAGATTGGCATATTAATCAGGGGTATTAAGCATCACTGGTAATGCAAGTGGCATTGCAGGAGGGCTGCAGCTATAGGCAGTGAAAAAGTGCAATGTGTAGGCTTGATTTTGGTCTTATTTCAAATTGTGTTGCTAATAAGGTGCATTGCTTGTATCCTTGGAACAATCATGATCTGCATACAGGGACTAAATCTTCCTTGTTAATCTGCCATGTGCCTTGTCTTCTAAACGTGTGTCTGGCCTTTACTGAAACGGACATTGAAATAATACTAACAACATTTATTTGGAATCATGGTAGAGCTTCTGGCTTGGTCCCCCTCTTGACAGTGAGGATTTACTTGGTTTTGCACAATGAGCTGTAGTCACAACAGGGTTTTTGGATGCTAGTCTAATTCCGAGGATACTCTGCCAACACTTGTATTGATATAAACAGGGATAAAATAACCATAATCACAGTGAACACACTTCGAACAAAATGTTGTATTTAAAAGCTACAGTTATGGGCAAAATTATATGCTGGAAATATAGGAAAACTAATGCTCACGCTAAAGGCAATACAAAAATATGGGGCACACAGTGAGATGGGCATTTTGAAGGTCCATAGAGAGGACTGAAATCTGTATTTGCAATCCTTGCTATGCTATTGTAGAGAGAGATAGGGAAATAAGTACAGTCTGTGTAACTTTGGTTCCCAACAGTAAAATATAGGAGGTAACACTTCTGTATCAACATAGTAAATTCCAATTCACTCTTGCAGAATGTGTTCAACATGCCATGTGTTGTGCAGATGTTGCATGCTCCAAAATGCAATCACACTGGAGGTTAGTCAATTCAAGTCATCAATTTGAAACAAAGTTATAATGGTTGAAACTACTGTCACAAACAAAATCCCTAGCCTAAGGAACCAGAAGACAAGTGTCTTCAATATGAGAGCTCAGCAATATAGGGAAGTGATTAAAGATCTCAGTGATTCTTCTGTTAGTGAATCATTTTCCTCATTACATTGTATTTTATATTATAGGTGAGCAGGAGAGAGGGTCATGATCTGGAAAAGCCTTTCTATCTGAAACCTCAGTATTTGCATGCTAAGAGTAATTTACCCCATCTTTAATTAGCAATATAGTCAACATCTATCATAATTCATCCAAGGTGAACGCCTTTTACCAAACATGGTTTGCTATTGCTATTGCAGCTACTGCAATAACCAAGCATACTTTCAGATTTCTGCCAGTAGATTCACCTAAACATAAAAGAGAGGCTGGAAGGATCCAGCTGCTTTTACTAGATGTGCAAAGCTGTTTCCAATCCCAAGAACAAATTCAAAGCCTATGTGCTTACACAGGCTCTGATTAGAATTGGAATGTCCTACCTTCCAGAGATGACTTCAGGGGCTGCGTAATTTGGGGAGCCACAGCTGGTGCGTAGAAACTCACCATCTGACATCATGTTGGACAATCCTAAAAAGAAGATGTTTAGTATATACTGATGTTTGATGTGAAGGTCCAGACACAGAGAACTCAGTGTCTCACAGAGAAGTATTGTAAGTGGAGGAGAAATTTTTTTTTTTGGGGGGGGGAACTGTTGATCTAATTTAGATAAGACTCTTTTGAGCTGATTTGAAAATTATGATGATTATTACAGAAGCACAGAATGGTTTGTGTTGGAAGGGACCTTAAGATCATTCAGCTCCAACCCCTGCCACGGGCAGGGACACCTTCCACTAGAGCATGTTGCTCCAAGCCCCATCCAACCTGGCCTTGAACACTGCCAGGGATGGTGCATTCACAGCTTCCTTCATGATTAACATTATTGTCATTTTCACATCCAACCAAGGAATATTCACTCCAGGCTAATTTTGCTTCTCTAAATTGCAAATCCCAGAGCAGAGAGCACACAGGAAAAGAGACATAATTCATCCCAGAGCTCGTACTTTATATAGAAATTGTGTGGGGGTGTGAAATTAGTAAATCTTCAAAAGGATTTATCACTGCTAGAAAGGAGTCATCAGAACATGGCTGGTAGCCCAGCTATTCCAATGGATTTCAATCGGGAATGCAACTTACTGCCTCCTGTTACTGCTCATTTGTAAAACAAAGTGAGACTAAGAGCACATGGCAAAACCTATGGAGAACATGCATGAAAATAAACATATGCAGCCAGCTCAACCTGCAACTAACTGCACTGGGTCTGTCTTATACACAAATTAGCTTAATCTTTATATTAGGAGACTATACTAAAAACACAGTGAAGATTTGCATTACTTTGAGCTCTATTCTCAATGGCAGTACGGAAGCACCCTACAGTAGGTAATCCCTGCTTTTCTAAAGGGCTGGCGTTTATAACTGTGGGCTTTTCAGGTAAAGCAACTGCTTAGTGGTTAGGAAAACAGGCTCTGGGTTTTGTAAGGCATGCTACACAGACACGCTCCAGCAAGCGCCTCGGAGCTGGCTGCATGTCTGGAATGCTGCTGGGGTCACATACCAAAATCGGCTATCTTTGCATTCATGTGTGCGTCCAGCAGCACGTTCTCTGGTTTCAGGTCTCGGTGGACAACCATGTGTCTATGGCAATAATCCACTGCAGAGAGAATCTGCTGGAAAAGGCGTCGAGCTTCTGCCTCTTCAACCTACAGATGCAAGGGGAAATAGTCCTGAAGGTTGGTCTGCATGCAGAGCTGGCAAGGGAAGGTTTGACTTAGCAAGGAGCCAAAATGTTCCAGGGTATGGAGAGAAAAATCACAGTGTGCCTGTGATCAGAAGCAGCAAATAAAGCAGATTTCCCCCCTTGCATTTTATAATGTGCTAGTCTTTGCAAATGATACAGCCAGGGGATGAAATTAGAAACCTGAATTTAGCTGAGCTATCAAGAATGCACTGGTGGCACCTACGAAGCAATGGCCTGCTATCCCAACAGGACCAATTCTCCTATATAGCACATGCAGATCAAGGCTGGACAAAACACTGTAGAGGATGCTGCAGGGAGCAATTCCTCATGAACAGTTAGCTTTGGGAAAAAAAAGCTGAAGGTGGAATACTCTGATGATTTAAATTAGCTATAAAGTTGTATGACTATATTGGAGAAATTACATTTAAAATGATGAGAAGAATGATTATTTTGACTGATTGCTTCCTAAAGACACTTCAGGAAAAATTTACTTTCTATATGCAAAAATTCAGAAAAGATCCAAATTAGTCACTGAAAAGATCCAGATGGGTGAAATGTGCTGGAAATCAGAACTACACACAGAAAAGTAAGTGAAGACCACTCCATCGACCAGTGCACTAATCTATACCATTTTGTTATAAATGCATTGATTTTTGTAGTACAGACAGGAAGTGCATTATGGGCTGATCCTTCACCTGAAACCTTATTCTGAATGTCCACTTAAGCCCATTTTTATCTCCTTGCCCTGCAATTGCTCCCTGACTATGAGGATGTCCATGGGGCAGACACTAGTGATTTTCTTTGGAACCATAACACCACATTCCATGGGTTTAACCTACACCCCAGGTGATTTATACCCAGCAGGATTACTGGCTTTTGAGCATGCTGTTCAGATAAGCCACATCCTTTAAAAGTCTTCAAAAACAATGACATGGAACCAAGGGGGAGTCTGGGGGAGGTGAACGACTGGGATGGAGACCGCACTGAGAGGTCTTCCTTTCCATGCCGTAAATCTGCTGCTGAACCATGGGGGTTTTGACAGGCAACCCGTAGCTAAAAATGATAAAACTACGCTAGCTTTCCAAATATTTGCATTAAGCAACACATTACCTTGGATGTTTTGGTTTGCGTATGGAAATACATCAGAGAATGTTGCAAAAAATCACACACAACGTTTCTGTGAGCCGGGTACGAGACAGTCCAGATGGGTTTGCTGTGAAGCAACTTCTATTTTGGGCCTTAACCTTAACTGCGCTCCCTTTAGCAGTCGTTTTGCTTCTAAACACCATCCTCTTCCCACACAAGTGTTTGGGCTGTGTTTGGGCACGGCACTGGCACTTACACGTCCATGCTTACAGATGTAATCAAATAGTTCACCGCCAGATACGTATTCCATGACCATGAAGAAGTCCGTTGGCGTGCTGATAACCTGGTACCTTCAAAAACACAAGTGGATTACTTAAGAAAATAATTAAGAAGAACACGGAAAGGCTTTCAAACAGATGATTAGTTTCACGTCAACACTTAAAATACGCATTTGTTTGGATCTTGCATTTATAATTGCTTTCCACTTCTGAAAAGCCATCTCTTACTTCGAGTATAATCTTTCACTTGTCTATGAAAGGATCTCTTTTACAGACCTACAGTTTTCCTTCAAGCTTTTAAATGATCCTCTGAAATCTCTGCCAGACAATCCTATGACATTTAGGACTGTCCTGACTTACAAATTTCCATTTTGGCTAAGATTTGCAACAACAGCTTTAGACATGAATGCTTCTTTCACAGGGGGCAGGGAAGCGGGTATATTTGGTTTCCCTTTACATCAAGCATAACGAAGATAAAGAACTCTAGGCACTAGAGGGAGCTTCTTTTGAAAGGTTTAAAAATGAAGATGAGCACCCTAAAAAGCTATATTTCAAATATTAAATCCCTCTATATTCTAGAATGGGGAAAAATCCCAAAAAGAGCATCATCCTTGACTTGCAAATTATTTATTCTCCATTTTCATTTAATAAGATCCCTGAGTGCTGCAATGCCATTTCAGTGGTCCAGCTGATACAAATATCATCAGCTGAGGTCAATGCTGCCACAGGTATTCATAGCAGTACCAGGTGAGACATCCCTCTTTTTCATTTCAGAAACATTGTGGTTTGCTTTTTTCTTTTTACAGCTGAATTTCCTGTTGGAATTGGTAACAAACACATTTCAAACCACTTTCAGAGATCAGCAGTGAACAGGTGATAGTCCCACAAAGATCAACAGCACCAACCTAATTTTCCTGAAGTGCCTTTGACCCAGACATTCCAGCTACTGTTAACTGCCCCACTATTTCTTTCATATACACATAAAAAGCTATTGAAAGAGGAGGTTTATGCACCAAGGTCTCTCTTCCTCACCTCTTTTATCACTGTATTTCATGATTCCAGTATGTACCACAGGACACTTACATTGTTAAGTTGGGTTTAATTTTAGGCTTTAATACTTTGACAAATGTGTGAAGAGGACTTAACTTGCAGGATGCTGGGTGCACAGCTGAGGACTCTCGCTGGCTTTTTCATGAAATAATACCAATCTGTTCTCCAATAAATCCATGGAACTGTGAAGTTACTCTAAAGTCAACAGTTGCTGCATGGTTAGTTATTTAACTGTAGAGAAAATTTGTTTTCCCTTGCCTCCAAGTTCCAGGTATTTGCTATATCTCATGCCAGCTTTAAGGCTGACCTAAATGTCAGCTTCTCCTTGCAGTTACCATTCAACAGCTTTCTTTTACAGAAATGCCAAAGATATTATCGAGTGCCTCGTTAATGTGGCCTGCCTGCACAAAATGGGGATTGAGAAGGATTCCCAGAGGCTGGAGTGCAGGTGCTGATTTACAACTTAAATTCAGGTTCATCAAAGTGGCAACTTTGAAAACCTATGTCTGAATAATAAATAATAATAAAAAAGTGTTCCTTTAAGCTCTGGATAATCAAGCTATTAAAACATAAATCCTACTGACTTTGGGCCAAGGCTTCACTCTACGAGCCTGGCCATGCTGCAGTTCCTCAGGCACAATTCTCTGCAGCTCCAGTACTGGAGATCTGAAGCTTAAATAGGATCATCACAAAAACTCTTAATAGCATCCCAGCGCACGAAAGCCCAGACTTTCTCTACGCACCTTTACAATGGTCTCTGTGTTCAGCACAGCTTGGAGCAAAACCTGATGCAGGCACATTGGTCTGTTGGCTGTTACTCCCAATGGAAGAAACATGTTCCATCATTGCTCTAAGTGTCAACTGTGTCCCCTCCATAAATTAGTGGGAGACTCTCAAAAAGCAATGGTTAGCTCCAACGTGCAAAAACTTGACCACATACCTAACATCATCTACTACGCTCCTGAAATCTAGTCAACTGTGCACTTGAAGTCTTTGCAGTTGGAGTAAACCGAGCACATGGCAGAAAGGGTACTCACAGTTTGATAATATGAGGGTGCCGAAAGAGTTTCAGGTTTTGAATTTCCCGTTTGATCTTCCCAACCACATCCAGGCTGCGGATTTTCTGCCTATTGAGTATTTTTACTGCTACTTTGTGCCCCGTCAGCTGGTGTTCGCCAACTATTAGAAAGAAAGCATTGCAAAGTGACTAAACGGCACAGCAAGATTCACACAGGTTCTTTAGGACACTGATTTATAAGCAAAAAACAACTCTTGAAGGGAAAAACAATAAAATAGAAGGGGGTGAAATATTTTCTCTTAGTTTTTGTCTCTTCACTGGACTGGTTTCCCACTGGAGTCATGTAAGACAGAAGAGAGGAGGCTTATCTGCAAAAACCCACTCAACTAAATAAAACAGAGTTACTGGAAGAGATCATAACCAAAGCTAATTGGCAAGGATTTATAGCATGTAAAAGCTAGATTAATCAGAAACAGATACATTTAAATGGAAAAGGAGAATCTCCACCATAACACACTGGTGGATTAAAGCCCTGATAAACCCAGTCTTAAAACTAGACCATCACACTTCTATATAAAAAAATAATACAGGGATTTTCCCTGCCCAAAATAGGACTGCAGGATTTGCATTACTAAAATGAATTTCTATTTATACTTTCTCAAGCGTGCTCCTTGGTTTGATGACAGGCTGCAGAACACTGCTGTACTGCAAGAGCAAAATGTGGTGTTAGAAAAGATACAAACTTCAGTATGGGTTTTTATAATAGGCACTTGGGGCACTGAGATGCTGATGCTTATCTCCTGTGTACAGGGACAAACAGCAACCACAAACTGGGAGTAGCACCACTGTCACTGGGGGAATGGCACTAACTTAACAATAATGCAAAATGGATTCAACATTCGATCCACTTGTTATCAATAAATAGACTATACAAACAAAAGAGAAAGCTCCTAGGAAGCACGACTTATATTGAAGTTAACAGCAGAAACTGCTTGGAAAATGTCAACTGGATGTTGATATCCTAAAGGGTTCTCTGGCCATGAGCTACCCCATCTCAATACTTTATGTTATATTAAAAACAGTAACATACAGATGGTTTTCTAAAGACTGCACAGAAAACCTGCTTACAGTAAATATTTGTGCTCTTTAATTATGAACGTTACCCTTCCAGTAATAACATACAGCACAAGGAGTTAATAATTACGAGCAAACCTTGTTATTACATTATTAGACTGTAATTTTGGAGGCTCTAATGAGCTGATCAGAAGCAAGCGGAGTAAGCAGTCGGCATGAGAAGGGCAGGGCGGCAGTGCCGGCACTGCTCAGGGCACGCCAGGTCACTATTATTAGCCACTAGATAAGACCTACCAGAGATTCTTTCCTCAGTAAGAGTACCCTAAAAATAAAACACTTTACTGCCCTTGAAAATTAAAGCAGCACTTTGCACGTCCATTTTATTCCTTGCAATACTTAAAAGTACTAGATGAAATTAAAATAAACTAAGCTTTGCACTATAGATGCAATTTAGGGATTAGCTGAGGGCTGGAGGAGGCAGATAATTCCTCTCTCACTGTGCAAAGATTGTGCTGTAAATAGTCCGAGGAGGCATTTTCCCTGGTGCATCCTTGGGGAGAGGGGAGCAAGGCAGTGCTGGAGGAAGCCTCTGCAAAGCAGCATGTATGCAAGGGGCACAAAGGCATGCTCAAGCTTACTGGGGCTTGCAAACAGATCAAGGTACAGAATCTTTGTTCACTGCAAGAAATATTCCCCAAGTTGTGTCAATAGTAGTCTTATAAAGGGCACTGATCTCTACCCGCCAAGGTTGTCATGGTGTGTATTACATCAAGGAGGCTGAGGAAGGCATGAAAGGGGGGTGCAAGACATCTTCAGCAGATGTCCAAAAGGGACAGAGAATCCACAGCTTTTCTTGCCCGGAGAACCTGTGGCTGCCCCATCCCTGGCAGTGTTGAAGGCCAGGTTGAATGGGGCTTGGAGCAACTTGGTCTAGTGGAAGGTGTCCCTGCCCGTGGCAGCAGGTTGGAACTGGGTGAGCTTTAAGGCAGCTTACAGTCTAAACCATTCTATGATTCTATGTCTTTGAGATCTAGTCTTCCACCAGCAGCATTCAGTTTGGTCAAATATAGCACTGTGAGACCTCTGCTTTCTCTTTCCTGGGAGCGCAAGAATCTGTGCTTTGAAAGCTGCCCTTGATTCATTAAGGTCCATGATAGAAATGTAACACACTAAGCCAATAGTAGGGAAACTGAGGAACAGCAAGACAAAGAGGTTTAATACTCAACTAGGAAGAAACCCCCGATTTCTGCCATCCTTTGTTTCAAGACAATCCCTTCTGGCCTTATCCCAGCTTATGCTTTGAAAAATTTTTATTATGCATTTGGGAAAAAAATTAATGGCCATGCCCGGAATGAATAATTATTGTTTTTAATACCATTGCTGAAGAGTTCATCTCCTTTCCATCCATGACAAACACTGTGTAACTCTGTGAAGGTTTGCTAGCTCCGACACATTAATAATTAAAAATAAACAGTCTATTTTGTAATCCGTCTTTTGCTTACAGTAAGCATTAGATACAGAGATATTATTGTTCCAGTCCCCAGTGGCTTGTTAAGCCTACTCGAACGCCTTGAGAAACAGAGACAAAGACACAACATAGTTCGCTATGGGGTGGGAGACTTTGAAGCCTTTCAGGTCTCCCTGGCTGCAGTCTGCAGATGCAGGAATTCTGACATAGGGCAGCAAGGACAAACTTCCCTCTGCTCAAGGACTCACTGCCACTGACTCCATACGCACATTGATGGGATAATCTGGCCCCAGGATGAGCACTGGCAGGTCCCATGCCTTTCATAAGCATGGAAGAGGATACTTGGAATGCTCATCTCTAAGGAGTTTGTCCTCGCCCCAGGGATGGGCAATGGTGGTCTGTGATGGTGGTGAGGGAGCCCTCACCTTCCCTCTCACTGACTCTCTGCATTAAAAGCCCAGGGAAGAAAAAGGGGCTGAGTGGCAGTATTAGAAAGGGGATTTAAGCATATATCTTGTCTTCTACTGACAAATATCCAGGTAAGGTCTACCGCAGCTTAAAACCAGTAACTGGGGTGAGCAGTGAAAAATGGCTTTCACACTGAGACAAGAAGCACTGCACACTGTGCTGCAAAATAACCCAGCCGTAAGGGTTAGGTGGTGATGCTGACCCTAAACTCCAAAAACCAGCATCAAACAGCATACAATGTGAGTGCCCTTAGCCGCTCCCTCATCAACATGCACATGTGACTGCCTCGGCACAAGTACGCTTCAGCATCAGATGCTACTACGGAAAGAAGGGAAGAGATACATAGAATCAGTTTCTGAAAGAAGTTCCTTCTAATTTAGTTATTTTTATAAGGACAAAATGAGGAGGAATAGTGTTTATAACACCACAAGCCAAGATAATCATTAAAACCCCTTGACAGCATAGCTTTTTTTACAGCAGGGACCAAAGAAGCCTACCTCTGGGTGCATGTTTGATGCAGCTCAGTTAAGCACAAACAGTTAAGTTTTGCAAATACTTCAGTGGAATGTAGAAGTTTATGGAGGGGTGAGAAAATTCCTTTCCTACCAGCTGTGTCAGCCTTTATCTTAGCCCAAAGTTACAAATGAAACCCAACCAAAGCATATATTTAGCAACGCTGCTATTAATTCTACCCCAGTGCCACTTGCTCACATGTTATATCATCCTTCCTTTCCCTTTCCTTCATCTGTTCAGTCTCCATTAGTTTATCTTCCCGCCAACACAAGGTTTGTTCTGCAGCAGCAATGGTACAGTGCATGAGAAAACGGGATTTGACCCCAATTCACAGCGTTATGAGGCTTCAGCATAACCAATGTAAACATCACCTAAGCACTGCTGGTCCTTGAGGGACCACAAACTGATCACCTTGGTGGCCAGCGAGTGTGGGTAAGAAACCACCAAGTGGCCACTGAGAATGTCGTGCATGGAAAAATAGTTGTGTTGCTGGATTTTGACTGATGGTCTCCAAGCTGCAACCACCATGAACCTCGTTGCGCAAGGGCTGTGGTTGTGGGTGAGGTCTTCAGGGACCTGCAGGGTAGGATGTGCTCATGACAAACACAGCAGCAGTTCTTCTAATCCATTCTTACCAACCACCGGTGGAGGAGATGCCACCTCCTTCCTTCATTGCTTCACTAAATTCATAATCCAAGATCATTTCCACAGCTCTATTTTTTGCAAATTATCTTTGGCCTGCAGGACAGGGGAAAATAACTGTCTCCAGCTCTCCCGTATTTGGCAAAATCCTGCGTAGTAAAGTTGACCCTTGGCATGAGACCTCCTACCCGTCCACCACATTCACATCCACCATGTTCATTCCTGCCACCTTCCTCTTTTCTAACAGATGCTGTACTTTCATCACCAACTCCAGCTGGAATTTCAGTATTAACATCAAAATCCTGCTCTCATCTGCCAGCCTATTTGGCCTCCTCTGAAGAAAGCCTTGTGTAGCCTTCCTGTAAATGAGATCAAGGAACTGAATGGGCTTAAAACGAGGAGATTCTTGCAGCATTTAGCTACTTTTTAGGAGGATCCATTCACTGATGTCTGAGAACAAACATCCCAATGGGGCAGCAGGAACTTTTTCTGTTATATCTCTGGTTTCTGATGGTTCAAAGCGACTATTCAGCTCCAACCACAAATTCAAGCTCTGGTTAGTACCCCACCATTACTAAATCCTTTCTTTCATTGCCATTTTGTTTATTTCCTTAACAATTATAATCCTTCACAATTGTGATTTTATGATTTCTTAACCTTGAGGAATAAGGCAGGGGAAAAGGCCTCTTGTGCAAGGCAGTGTTTGAAGAAAACACACCACCCCCCCGAAATGTCACCGATTGCACCAGCCTTCTGAGTGAAAAAGCAATTATTACACACACCATATGCAATGCTTGAGATAATCAGGCCAAACTCTCCTTCCTTTTTCTCATGTTTCTGGCTGAACAGGGGGAACGCAGGTATTCCGCAAGCTCATTTGATTAAAATGCCAGAATTCTGTCTAAATAGGAGATTGAGTTTCTTCATCTCAGTTTCCAATCTCGAGTGCAAATTATACCTGTCAGTTGTAGGCTAAATATTAAGGTGCTAGAGGGCATATATATATATAAATATAAATATGTGTATATATGTATATATATATATGGGTACTGTGTATCCATAAAGGATTTTGAGCTAGGAAATTGTTTATGTCATTTGAAATGTTTCTTTGGAAACTGTCAGTTTTTACTAAAGTCAGGTCATATACAGAGTGGGGGATGTTTGCATGAGTTACCCCTAGAAGGCAGTTAAGGAAAAAAGGCTATTGTTGGAATTCTTAATTTGGTCTGTAAGGAATAAAGCCTGTCTTTGGAGAATTTTTGAGGTCTGCTGGTATATATCAATGATTTAAATGGCCCTTATTCTTAGAAGTATTTATTCCGACAATTCTTCAGTCAGTAGATTTGTGGTTTGGGATTAAACACGGCAATATATTTTTAGGGGCCTGATTAATGGTCACAGGTGGATTTAGCTCCAGTGGTTGTGGTGGTTTCTTTCCCCTGCCGTCAAATTTGGGGTTATTTTAAAACTCCGGTCGCTGCGTGTGGGCACATCACCCCTTCGACCAGGCACCACGCTGCCCTGGCTGGAGCAAAACCCATTTCCAACCAAGGAATCACGGCTATCCATTCTGCTTAGACAATACATTTTGTTGGGTTTTGGTTGGTTGGTGGGGGTTTTTTTAATATCTAGAGTCAAACTGAAATTTGCCTGTAATGGCAGAATTCACAGGGAAAAGAAATAGAAATCTCTGCAAATCAGGTAAAGAAAAGCAGTGCCTTGAACCTTCAAGCTGACTACTCTGGCAGGAATGACACAGGAATCCCCGCGTACAGCCCGAGCCTGACCCGACCCTCCATCCCCGCCTGCTGCCGGTCTCAGCCGCTTTCCAAGCTCCCCAAGGGTGACATACAGGGGGGCAGCAGAAGAAACCCCCTTTACTCCCGGTTCCTCACATCCACCCGAAAGCACTTGCCGCCCCATTGGGAATGAAGAGGCAGAAGGAGCAGAGGCTGGGCACAGCGAGGGAAGGATGCCCGTCAGCGCCGGCTTTGCTGCCCAACCTTCCCATCACCTTCCTCCTAGTTCTGGAGGAAAGTTTTGGTGGGTCCTGCTGGGCGCACCGGCGGCAGCAACACACAAGGGCGAGGGCTCCATCTCTCTCCCGCCTCCCGCTACTCTCCGAGCCCCATTCCCCTCCTCACAACCCCACCCCGAGAAGTGGGCACCTCCCACCCCGAGCCCACCGGGCCGGCGCCGGGCTCCCGCCGCTGCCCCTCCGGGGATGCTGCGCGGCCTCGTCGCAGCCTGGTAGCCGCGGAGGGGAGGCGATGCCAGGCGCGGAGGCCCGCGTTAGCGGAGGGGAGAAAGGAGAAAAGAGAAGGGGGGTGCACAGCTCGGCGAGCCCGACGCCCTCCCCAAGGCCGCGGTACTCAGCTCTTGACTTTGCCGAAGGTGCCGACCCCCAGCGTGTCTCCCAGCACGTAGTGACCGATCTTCACCCGCCCGTCGTGCTTCTGCTTCTCGGCCATGTTCGCCCCCCGCCGACGGACCACAATGCACAGGGCCGGCCCGGCTCGGCTCCGCTCCGCTCGGCTCGGCGGGCGGCGGCGGCAGCGGGAGCGGCGGCGGGGCGGGAG
>JAOEHY010027189.1:0-36443 GCA_025447955.1 Psilopsiagon aurifrons
AGAAGAGAAGGCTGCGTGGAGACCTCATAGCAGCCTTCCAGTATCTGAAGGGGGCCTACAGGGATGCTGGGGAGGGATTTTTCATCAGGGCCTGTAACAACAGGACAAGGGGTAATGGGTTTAGAGTTAAACAGGGGAAGTTTAGATTAGATATAAGAAAGAAGTTCTTTACTGTATGGATGGTGAGGCACTGGAATGGGCTGCTCAGAGAAGTGATAAATGCTCCATTCCTGGCGGTGCTCAAGGCCAGGTTGGACAGAGCCTTGGGTGACATGGTCTAGGCTGAGGTGCCCCTGCCCATAGCAGGGGGGTTGGAACAAGATGAACTTGATGATCTAGATGATCTTCCAAACCTAACTGATCTATGATTCTATGAACGTAGAGTTCATCGACTCATTACATCTTCCCTTGGGGCACCAAACATGTGACCTCATCTGTGATGCTTTAAGTATTACTGTGTTAGAAATTCTGGGTTTAGGCTGGCACGGAACAAAAATAAAATGTACTGGTTTCATTTTAGGACATTTCATTTCCAGAAAAATACTGATAATTAACAAGGAACTATAAAAGCGTACCAAAATTATGAATGATCCAGGGATTAATTTATGGGGGGAGAAAAGCAAAATAGCTAAAATGCTTGTCTTCAATAGATAATCACAGCGACATGTGATACCAGAATTGGTATAGCATATAGTGGGTGGAGAATCCCCAAAAGGAAAAGGCTTTGTGCAACTGAGCTATCATCAATTAAATATCACTGTAAAAGAAGAAATGTAAGTTGAGTATTGTAAAAGCAACCTTAGCAATAAGCACATGCAGGCCCATCCACTGAACAACACAGTGGGAAGCAGTCTGTAGCAGACAGTGTCCACATAGAGGCTAGCCTTAAAACTGGAGTTGTCAGCCATTGCTATTTCTCTGAAGGAGACAGATTCAAGATAACGGAAATCAGCTGAGGATCTGTTTTGACAGGTCATTCCCACCCTTAGTATACGTGAAGCTAAATGAAAGATGGCAAATGTCTTTTGGGGGCAATTAGGTTCTCTAGAAGACAATACTTTGCTTTTTAATGGGATTTCTAGGTCGGTATAAACCACATACAGCCCAGTTACTCCTCTAGCTGCCTGTCACTGCCTTTGATAGCTTCATGCAGCCCACACAGTAGTAACTCTGAAGTCCTCTGCAGTATCAGTTCCATTCTTGGATTCAAAGTTAGGCAGGATCAGTTAAAGACAAGGTCAAACCAGCCATGAGGTACTGTGTTTCTGCTCCTTTTATGGACTACCTTCACAAAGGAGGGATATTTGAATTTGTATTCATGAATATTGAAAGGGACATGGTAAAAGAAGGGTGATTAAGCCTTTCTGAGAGTGAAGTCCAATTTGGGGCCAGTTGTCCCTAAAGAAGTGAGACAGTTCCTTACATTTCAAAGCCTTTGATGTTCTCCAACATATAAACAATATAAACAATAACTCAGTCTCTTATCAAGGGTTTGCCTGTGCTTTGCAGCTCCTGTACAGGAGTCATTGCAGCGAACACCATCTCTTCCCTGCAACCTGAAGGAAAGCTCCAACTGTGCCTGTACCTGGATGCAAACTCTTGGTACTCCTCATAAGCAGAACGTCTCCTAGGATTCTGCATGCATCTAAGGCTCTGGGCAATCTTCCTTGAGTCAGTAAACAAAGGGCTGCAGCTCCTCTGTCCTGGCACTGTCATGAGAAGGCTAAGGTTTCTTGATGAATCAGAGTTCCAGCTCTGTATTTCAGTACCATGTTTGGGCTGAACTGATGAGTAAGCAAAAGACAATGACACTGAGTTATGCGATATTAACAGAAAGACAAATTCTGAAAAACATATTTTATTTTTTTTTTCTTTTTGTGGTAACAAAAATGGAACATTTTACTTCCTCTTTGCCTTTGATGGCAGCAATGCTTAGCAAATGCTCCTCTCAAAGTGTTAAACCTATGGCTATAAAACAGAGCACAGCTGGTAAACTGAGTATTTTCTTACTGACATGTAGATTTATTACCTCATTGGAATTACCTTGGGTACCAAAAAACCAATAAATTATGCCATCAGTGGTGTAATTGTCATCCTGCAATTTCAGTGCTGTTAGACAGCATAGCATCAGCTGTGAGTGTATAATGAATATATCAAGGCTCCCTTCCAATTACAGAATGAAAGTAATAACATCCCCTGATCATCTTTTTGTTCCTTTTTTCAAAAGTGAGTGTTCAAGAGGGACTTTGCCAGGACCTTCCATTCTGGCAAAGGCAGGGAGAACTTAACTCTCACATCAAAGACTCTACGCCAAACTGAATCCTTTTCAGCGCCTGTTTCTCAGACTATATATTTAAGGTTCCTTCAATACTTTATGTTGTGTCTTATGCAAGACTCTCTCCACCAGGAAATCTATCTCTAACTAGACCTGGCGGGACAGCCTTAATCTTGGGGAAGATGCATCCCTCAGCTCATATTAGGTCTGAAATGATGGAGCAGAGCTTCACTTACATGAGTGTCTGGGTCAGACAGCATTACTGCAATGCAGATAAGCCTTGCCAGATCACTGGTAGTGTTGTCTACAGTGTTACATTTTTTCATATGAGGATTTTTTAATTACCAAAAAGAATGCTAGAAATTCTGTAGCCCCTTCTCCCTGTGCATTTCATCATGACATGGCAATGGCACAGCATCAGGCACTCTTCAGTGCCATTTGTAATCCCTTCCCTTGAGATACCTAGGGAAGCACTACTCCAGCCCTTGGACAGTTCTGCTGGTTCACTTGCCCACATAAAACTAGCAGTTAGTGGCAGGCAAGTATAATAGCACAGGGGTAATAAGAAGGTGAAATGCTGTAGCACAAGCGATCTAAAGTGAAAGGTACAGCTGGTCTACAGGTGAAAGTGTGAATTTGATTGAGGAAGAACCAAATAGGAAATACTGAAGAATGGCCTTTGGGCTTTTGGTAGCCGGGAAAGAGCACAAGGGGTAATGAGGTCCCTAAGCCAGGAACTAGAAACACTGGCCTTTTTTCTCTGGCCTGGAGCCTTTGGCAGACCAAACACCCAGAGCGACAGTCGAAGTGGCAGCCGCAGGGTGAACAGACTGTGTTGAAGCTGCTTTTCACTGATGTGTCAACAAGCCAGTCTGTTCTGAGATCTGGCTGGTGGTTGCTTCTGCTGTTGCTAGGATCTAGCATTCTTAAAGAGGGCTTTCCGGGAGCCTCTAGGAGGGGCCCTGACACTGTTGAAATTCTATGGGATCAAATGACTAATTTCCTTATGTTCCTTTGGAAACTACTGTCTTAACTGTGGTAGTGCTCCACAAACACTCAGCAGGGAAAAATCCTGTGGGAGAAGCCTCCAGGAAAGCATCTGTTGGGCAGCCAAAATCTCCTCTCCTATGTCATCCTGAACTCCAGGAAACCTCATCTCCATCAGCCATTAAGCTGCCTTAAGTAGATCATCCTGGGGCACCATCTCTCTCCTATGGGCTCTCCTTGTTTGGATTTTTTTTCTTTTTGGTGCTGTTTTGCTTTGGTTTTGTGCCACAGCAAGGGACATCTATATCCTAAAATTCATAGTGGAGTGCTTAGGAAGCTTTCCTAAGGGAGAGGAGGCTCTCAGCTCAAGCTCACCCTACCCAAACCAGTGCAATGATTTTAATCACTGTTTTCCACTTAGGGGGCTGGATTTACTTCCAGGCAACAGTGTGGAGGGGAAAAGGGATCTGACATCAAATCTTGCTCTCTAACGTGCTTTATTGCTCACTGATACACATATGGGAACCTGAGGGAAGGGCTTGAGGTTAGTGGCAAGCTCACACTCCAAAGGGTGGAGCAGGCTCACTGCTTTCCACATATCTACATTGCATCATATGTATAAACATGCCCTAATTTGCTTGAAGTGGATCATTAACTAAAGACACGACTGGGAGGACAGACACAAACAAACGTGAGCATGCACACGCATGTGCACGCACACACTTCTCTGTGGGAGGTCACATCAGCCCCTTTTCCTTTGATGACTAGGCCATTAAAACACTTTCACAACATTTTTTCCCTTCAGAGGGTTGTTCATAGCAGGAGGACATACGCTCCTTTTGGACAGCAGACAGACTGGGGTCTTTCACTGTTTTCTAATATGTGGGGTGAAATCCATCTTAATTCATCAATACACTGGAGCGATCAACATTGGCAAAACACCCTCTCCCAACCCTGGGGCAGACAAGTGCTGCTAGAATAAGCTGCAGCTGCTCCCTCCCAAGCCCTTCATCACAGCGCTTCACAAAGCTAAGTGTTTTGATTTGGTTCAATAGGCAGGAATGAAACATTTCAACTAAAGAATGTCCAAGCATTTTGTTTAGGTCAAATGAAACATCTCGACCTTTCCAAACACATTGTTCCCCCAGCAGCTGAATTAATGAAGCCTAGTTTATAATGACTTTTCCCCTTGATTCTGCTTCCCCATACCCCTGCCAGGCTTCATCTGGGCTCTCTGATGGTTAATAAATGGGAAGGAGGAAAAGACACACCAACCTTTTCTTCAAGAACAGCACCAATAGTATCTCTCCTGTCTGACCATTTACTTATAGAAAATCTATAGGGCCTCATCCGTGAAGACACTATCCAAATATTTTTGTTTCCCCCAAATGTCAGTCTTTCCATTTTTATGGTTGTGCAGCTCTAAACCAAATACCAAAATACCAGAATTGCCCACTGACAAGGAACTCTAATCATAGCTGTGTTTCAAGAGCTGTGCTGCACCCCTTTTTTGCAGGATGTTGAGCAAATCGCTTGGTACAATTGGTATCATTACTCTGGTCTGTGTTGAAGTAACTAAAGAGAATTTAAAAATCTATGGGGACATGGGGGCAAAATGCTCTATTTCGCTGCAAGGCACGTAACAGAGATTTGTCCTCCTTCTGTCATAGGCCTCACTTGCACAGAGCAAAACTCACACAAATCACCACCCAGCACCAATTCTTTTTAGACTTGTCATGTCTTTCTGTGGGAGCCAAAAGATCTGGTGGCCAAGTGCAAAGCCTGGGCCTTTGCCCCGTGGACAGGACCCTGCTGCAAGGTGGTTGGTGTCACTGCCCTCTGCCTCACAGAGCAACACTTGAGAAAATGACAGGGGAAGGAGGCAGAGGGTGCAGAACCTCTGTTAGCATTGATATTACTCTCAGCCTTGTCTGTGATTGTGAACAACACCTGCAACAGGGAAGAGCTGGATGCCCACTCTTCAGCAGCTTAATCTGGGCCAGTCATGGCTCCCTGAACATGTGCATGCATCTTCCACAAACCTCCACCATACATCTATGTACTGCTTGGAGCACAGATGCAGATTTTTCTACATGGGAAAGCTAAGCCTATTATAAGACATGAAAATAAACGGTTCTTTTTACATATGGAATACTACTGCAGCTGTACCCATTGTGAAACACAAGGAAATAACACTTAGTCCAGGGAACACAGGCATATTCTCTACCACCTGAGGCCTCACTTAATCACTCTCATGTTTGGAGACATGAGCAGTCCCAGCCAGAGAGTAGGATGTGAAATGATATGTGGACCGTTCCATTCCAATATAGCCAAATATGACATATAACCAAAGCCTCCTCTCAAGCTATAGGGTTGTATTTTTACACTGTGTGCACATGGACAAATAAAGGGCTCTGGTTTTCTGTCCTAAGTACAAAGCAGTCAAGTCTGCAGAGGCTTACCTATGGATCTTCTTTGGAGATCCTGTGTTAGGCCAGAAGATTGTGCAAGTCTGGGTACTTCTGTGGTCCTTCTGTCAGAGGGAGGAATGGGTAAACCCGCCATGGTCATGACTGAAGAATTCAGTAACCCATCTAGTGTGGAGCTTGGATCGATGGAGCCTGCGACTGACTGCTGAGACCACCAGGAGGATATTGTGTCTCTGCTGTATGAAATAATGACCCTTCAGTAATTTGTCAAGTAGACAATCTTTAAAACCAAACCAAAGCATACATTGGTTTCTTTGTCTACTAAATAAAAAGGAACTTATATGGGGACAAGTCATATCACTGTTAACCTGGAGAATGATTTCTTAACCTCTTCCTCATTTTAAAGTGGATACAGTTCTAGCTAAGCAATACTGCACTGTGATGCAGCTAACAAACCTATCTTCAGCCCTGAGCAATATGCTTGTACCATCTAATGTGCCTTCATGCTGGGTTGACTATTTGTCACATCCTTCCATCTGAGCAAGTCCATGTCTGTGATGAGATCTTTGCATTCTTGTAGGCAGGTTGTGGCAGCTTTTGGCTGAAATCTGTAACTCTTAATTCTCTCCTGTGTGCCAATATGGGCACAAGCAGACAAGAGTCGAGCAAGTAGTGTCTTCTCCCTGAGCCAAATGAACTTAAGCCAATTACCACCTGGAAGCTACTTTGCCAAGTCAGCACAGCACCCATCCTTACTAATCTAATTGCTTATTAGGTTTTGGACCAGGGTTGGCTTATATCCACCCTTCTGGGAGCACAGACAGAGGGATTTGGATTTGCCTGTGCTTTTTTTAACCAAGACATGCTTCTAGATGCCAAATATGTGGACTGCTCCCTTACAAGGATGACCAGACAGTGATCTGAGAGGTTCCTGATAATTTGCCAGCATAGCTACCCCTACAGGGCTTTCATGTTCACAAGTATCTTCCACTACCATCTCACAGGAATTGCTGAGTTCCCCATATTAAGTCCTTCAAAAGAAAGTCTTTGTCCCTCTCTTGAATTTAAATAATTACATGGTTCATTTTATGTCATTCAGGGAACCCTGTAGAATTCCTTGCTGTGGCACCAAGCGACTGCTGCAGAGTCAGGACAGCAAGAGAGGTTCAGGGAAGGTTCAGCCTTGCCTCATGAGACAGGATGTGGGGGCTCTTCCAACAGCCTAAAAAGGGTGTAAGTTGCGTGTCTTATGAGGACATTATGGTGCCCTAGCAAGAGTTACTGTTCTCCGAAGCAAAAGTTCTTTGTTCTGCTCAAGGTATCAGTCCTTTGCATTGCCTCTCAGATGGCTATACCACTGCAGCTCCATGACTCCTATGCAGCCACTGAAAACGTGAAGTCATTTACCTATCAGAGACAAGTAAGTTAAACTATGCACTTTTTAAAGGAACTAATGGGATTAAAGGCAGTGTGCTTGTAAATGCAGAGGCACCCCCTGTGCACATCGAGAAACCAGCATTCTAAGGACTTCCTTGATCCACACTGTAAAACAGGATAGCAGAAAAAGTGCACTGTTCCTATGATACTGACAAGTGTAGGACTTCCTTAATTAGAAAAGTCAAAGCTTAGCAGCATCTGTTGAAAGCCTCAAAGGAATTGAAGATGTGTGTGTATTCATCCTTGTAAATATTCCCAAGAACACTATTTTTGGTCATGGCAACACAGTTGATACTGAAGGTATACAAGCTGGCAGCTTTTAGGCCACATTGGCAGGAAAGGAGTTTCCTTCCCAAGCATCTGGCTTTCATCTGGGCGGATACGCTTGGTCTGGCAGTTTATTTTATGAACTCCACCTGCATGTATGTACCTATGCCCTGCCTGTGCGGGTGGGTAGGGCTGAGCTTTTGCTGCATGTTGAAGAATTACTAAATTAACTTAATTACCTCCTGCTTTGTACAAGTCCAGAGCAATTTCAATAACGTCAGTGGAATTACTTTGTGGGTTTATACAGGTGTCAGTGAGAGCACAGCTGAGCCCAGAGCAAGGCTCTACTAAGTGCCAGCTCATAGAAAACATCCACAGAGACTGGAAACCTGATTCTAGTAACTAACAAAATCCCTACTTGTGCAATGGATGTCATCCACAAGCATTATGCATTAAAACACATTATGAAATCTAAAATACAAATAAAGTAGTTGTGGTCTTCCTACTAGACAGAACAAAAGGTTAAATGTTCACTCCTACTACACAGAACAAGAGGATGGTTAAATGTTCACCCCACCCTGTCACTGCTTGGAGTACAAATGCCTGCACTACAGGCTGTGATCAAACAGAGGAGTGGACCAAAGTCTCCCTTCATTCAAGGGGGCAGCTAACAACCACAATAGTACCAGAATGCCACATCACAACTAAACCCGCGAAGATCTGTTTGCCACATAAATCTCTGCAGTTTCCAGCCAGAAAGGCTGTGTTGATTAAAATGACTGGGGAGGTCTTTAGTTTATCAGCTTTCAAATGGCTCCAGCAGACAGAAAATCATAAACTTTATGGCTTGCTTGATATAATGCATAAATTATATTTATAATGTCTTATGCTAATTATACTATGTTATGCTACACTACATTACATCTGTTTTATGACCTTATGCATCTCTGCACAAATACATATATATGTCTTGAACAAATGAATGGTCAGCAAGATTCAGCAGGTCCTGCACTGCTTCATGAAATCAACTCATGTCAGTGTAAAACACACCATGTGTGACAGGGGGACCAGATCTCTGAAGCAGGTTTAGAGAATTTGCTCCTTGCTCCTTTAGACTTTCTGATCTAAAGAGATCAGATAGGTCTATATTTATTGATAGATATGCAGCCATTGCATTTTACTTTAGGTTACTCATTCCTTCAAGAGAACATTTATTCTGTGGGTTTTGGCACCACAGCTGGTTAGTGAATCCCCGTCCTTCCACTCTGGTTTGCAGAATTGAAGTGTATGCAGTTTCAAACTACAGGAATAGCATGAAGGGAACTGCATGAGTGAAATTCATGCCTACTCCAGGAACTTGCAACACAATTCAGTACTGACTGCTAGGTGGAACATGAGCAAACAGCTTTTGTTATGTGGATAGAGAAAGCAGAATGAAAACTGCCTTGGTCATTTCACTAATTTCTCTCACAACTGTTCTTCCTCTGCCTTTTTCAGGCACAGCCCGTCCAGCAGGTGCTTGTGGCTGTCTTGCTTTTCTCTAAGAGAAGGAAGCAGTTGCCTTTAACATTTTATGTGCAAGGAGCAAAATAAGGTGAGATAGCTAGGTTAGGAGGCTGGGCATGAGCTTCAGCAGTGCCAGGTGACGGCTCCCACTCTGAATCTTCTTGGAGAGGTGAAGGGCTTCTTGAGTTCAGTCACAAGTATCTTAGAGACAGATGGGGTGAGGTTGGGTTGGCAAATCTACATAGGCTGCTTTGCCTTTCGTGAGTCTCTGTGCCTCCCAAACAAAGAATTTGTGGTAATTCAGCACGCAGGGGACTGGAATTTGGTTTGGAAGAATACAGGGAAGAAGCTAAGAGCAGGTTGGGCCCTTTCTAGGCTTTACAAAACTACTTCCCCCAAAGGGAACAGGTATTGACAGAGGTTCTACAAAATAACCTGTTGAACTGAGAGGGGAAGGGAAATAGATCTTGGCAAAGACTTAAAGTACACATAGTACTGGAATTAAAATTGCTGGACTTGAGCAAGTCGGAAGCTTGAGAAAACTGGGGATCCAATGCAAGCTTTACCACATAGGCTCATGGGTACTTCTGAAATAAATACGGACAAAAGAGTGAACAACATGTGAATAACATGCTCTGCTCTAGGAGGTCAGATAAGGTGATAATGGGCCTCTCTAGAGAGCAAAAACTGCTGGGAACTTGGGAGGCAAAACTGTGTCTAGCACAATATTAGAATAACAGAAGAAAATACCTACATAATACTCTTCCATTGATGCCTTTACAAACCTGATTTTTTTTTTCTTTGTGAGGTAAAGGACTAATTAGAGGGTTGGTGGCAGAGACTTTTCTTTGCCTACTGTAAAACTCAAAAAATCTGGAATGTGACTACTCAAAGACAGATCTAAAAGGGTTGTACGGCAAAACAGGAGATAAAATTAACAGCAATTGATTTTTCCTATTAACTCTACCACCTTCTTCTTCGTCCAGTCATGTCTCTGATTGACTTGATTTCATTTTCCAGAAATACATGCTTCTCCTGAACCCTCTTCAGTGCTTCCTTCTTGGCAAGATCTCATGCCTCCTAGAGAAAAATAGCATGAAATCAGAGGGAAAATGTTTTTGAAGTTTGTGTTCATCACACCAGCTAACCTAACATGGACTTTGGATCTGAAAAACAAAAACTTCCTATTTTGATCATTGTGCCAAAGGAACTTTACAAGCTTTGTAAGTTTGGCTACCTGTAATATTGATCTAATGAGCCAAACAGTAGAGTGTTCCTGTAAACTGCAATCCTTCAAAAGCTGCCCTGACTCTCAGCCAGGAAACAGCTGGAAGAACTGACATCTCTCCACACACAGTTATTCCACTATGATGGAAGATGCTGCCCACAGGACAGCATGAGTCAGGTACAGCTCCTCAAATGCACACCCAAATATGCACTGTGTTTTGCACTGGGTAACTGGACCTGCTATAGAAATGTGTAGACATCTCTCAACAGGTTACGCACCGACCACTTCTGAAGAAAGTTAATATCACTGCTCTTGGAAGCACATGCATTGGGAAAAGAAGTTCCTTGGCTCCTGGGAAATTACTGCTCTGCATTACTGAGCAGGGAGAGCAGCATGAGGCAGTCTCTGTGCAGCACATAGAAGCACAGAATCATTTAGGTTGGAAAAGATCTTAAAATCATTGAGTCCAACCATAACCACACAACCTTCCAGACACATGGCAAGCTGGGAAGCTGTCTATCTCACCCAGGCAGGGCCAATAAATCTCAGTGTCAATTGGGACAGTGGGCAATGGGTGTCAATCAAAAAATACACTGCAGAGCTTCGCCATAGACTGGATTCTGGAAGCCACAATAACCATTACTCCAGTGTATCATTTGACATGCAGAAACAATTTGTTCACTGAGTGTTTAGACCTTCTTTAGTCTCTGTACAGAAGGCAATATTCTTGTAAACTGCAAACAAACTGAGCTACTTCTTAGCTCTAGTATGACAGGTCAGTGCCCCATTGCTGAGCATCACACTTAATGTCATCATTTTTCTTTTACCATGAGAAAAACCTTCCATAATTTTACTGCAGTAGCATCCCAGATGATTTGTGCAACCAGTAAGGTAGACGATGGTTTCAAAGATAAAGAGACTCCATTATTAATTATGTACACACAGTACGTGGCTGTTAAAACATTTCTGGATTTGTTATCTTAAATCAGACTTGTTTGTACAGTCCCTTCTGAATAAATGAGTTGGTCTACTGACACCTATGTGGTTTAATTGCTGCCAATTCAATACATGTGAGAAATAAACTTGTGACTGCCACACTACACTAGATTTAGGAGCATAAGCATTGCAATATAAATATTTTGAAAAGAAAGAACAACCATCTCCGTGCTAAAATAATACAATTTTGGTCTGGGTTGAGGCACTAATAAAGTAAACTGCAACATAAAATCTAATAATGTCACAATATACTGACAAAGAGAATTAGTCTGGGTTAAAAGACATATCCCTAACGCTAAAAAAATGCTTCCTCACATATAAACAGGGACAAGAAATAAATACAGAAAGTCATGGTTTTCACTTCGAGGAATGATGACCTAGCTAGTTAATGTAAAGAAAGCATTGCCTTTGCTCAGAATGGCATGATGCCATTTATGACCTCATTAAAAAATAAATGGACTATTATTCATACATTTTGAGTCATGGAGGTAAACCAAGTGAAGTTAACTGGGGTAGCCTTTAGAAGAACACGTCTCCAGCTCTTCCTTCCCCAGAGGTTTTCTTGATGCTCCTTCTGCAAAATAATGACAGCATGTCTGCAAAGGCCCAGCTGAAACGTTGCCATCCCGGAGCCAGACTCCTCTCCCTGTGGGAGGAGCAGCTCAGGGCCCAGCTGGCTCACTGCTCAGGTTCAAACAAGCAAGCCCTGTTGACAGCTGTATCCGCTGCAGGGACCCGAAGGAGTTCCCAGCCTCCTGGCTCCACTGCCTGCCAGACTTCTCTTTGCACGTGCTTACTCATTTGCTTGTCCAGCAAGACACATTTCCATTTGGGTTTGAAAGTGCTGCACAGAGGAAGTGAAGGAATTTGTGCAGAAGAGTGTGCCCTACTCCATCAGTGTGGCTGCTGCATATCTTGTGGGAAAGATGGCAGAGCTGGAGACGTGATGCTCACCAGCTCCTGCCACCAAGCCTTGAGTGCTTGGAGAAAACCCCCAGTTTGGGGGATATGCTGTCCCTGTCACCTGGCTGCAGCTGAGTACCAGAACAGAGAGATGATATCAGACTGTGCCGTTCAGCATCTTCCAGTTCAGCCCATGCCTACACTGCTGCTTAGCTGAAGGGTGGGCAAAGCTGCAGCACCCTGAGCCCCACCACTGACACCTGAAGCCAGTGAAGATACCAAACCAACCACTCCTACACAGAGGAGAAAGTGACTTTTGGCTACTACATCACCCCAGTATCACAACCATGCAAGCACCGTCCCCAGGCTCTGAGGCGGATGTGTCACCAGCAGTAAGGCTAAGGAGTGAAGAAATCCTTAAGCCCACATATCTTTCTCTACTTCCAGACCTGGAATGGGGATTCCACAGCAATATTCATGGGTCAGGTTAGTATTCTTGTTAACAAAAGGTCCCCTAAAAATCAGACTCAAAGCTTCTGATTTCTTTATTCTACACTGCAAACTAACAAGGGGACAATAGTAATTAACCCTGCATCCTAAATGTTAATTACAAAGGCATAGGTCTAAGAGTAAAATGTTCATTTCTAATGAACTTTAATTAACCTCAAAGCCTAGTATTATTTTACTTTAAGACTCTTTACTAGACAATAGAAGAATTTCTGATATTTAGATTTGAAACACAAATGTTATTTAAGGACAGATGAGCTACAAGGAAAAGGAGTCATCTGTTTGATCCAAAAATATTTTGCTTGAACACACAGTTATCTCTCTTTTAGTTAATATTTTTGAGTTGTTATACACTGATTTGGCTAATGCTTTACTACATATAAGACAGCTCTTGTGAGCATATACCATGGGACTATCATATATATATATACTTATATATGTAAATCCTACTTATATGCCTTCACCTAGGGGGCAGCTCAGGTTAATCAAATACTGATTGAGTGTTCATTTCAGCTGAGCGCTCCAGACAGCTCTACATATTCGTCACTTCCAGGGTGAAAATTCATCCTGCTCTTGCTAGTTGTTTTCTAATCAGCTGACTGCTCAATTCAGTTGATTGCTCCCTCTGACCGTACTATGGCTGGCTGCTTCCTTTGCCTCCCAATCACACTAATTGACCTCTTAGTCAAAAATATTTCAGGTTTCAGTGCTCTGCTCACAGATAATTGCACCTTAACAGATAATTTTGGCTGAGCATTCAATGCGTATTTCCAATATAGGCACCGAGAACAGTGACTTAGAAAGCATTTCAATTAGAGTATTAGTGGAAATAATCTGTAGGAAGGCATGCATGTAGTCACACAATCACACACTAGCCAGCTAGACAGGCATGGCAATTAACTTCTGGGTCTATCCCAGAGTTAGGGCAGGTGATGAAAGTTGTTCCCCATAAGTAATCACAGTAACTCAAACAAAACTTTATCAACCCAGTTTTTTTGCATCCTGTGCGAAACTAGCATCCGTCCATGGAAAATTGATGGGCACTTGAGTGACCTCTCCCAGTTACCAAGATTAGGTTCTGTTAGAACTTCACCATGTTCACTGTGCTATTCATGTGCCATCCAAAATGAGAGTTATCGGGAGCCAGTGAGATCTGGATTAGGCTCTAATTTAAAAGTAAGGTATTGAGTATTCACTTGGCTGTCATCAAAGGTTAAAATAAGACTGTGTACAAACTGCACAAACAGCAGGGAGCAATTTGAATAGTGCTCAGAAACTTACCTTTGTCGAGTAGTGTGTGTGGTCAGAAGACAAGAATTAATTTGGAAAAGTGCATGCTAGTCAACACCTTGTTTCCATTGTGTGCTGATAGAGTAAATTAAGCACCTATGAAGTTTACCCAAGATCATTAAAGGCTTGCTTGCTACCAAGAAATGAGTTTCTTAGATTAGCCATCTCTGAAAAATCAAGGAAATCCAGCACATAAAAAGAGCAAGCAATTTGTTTACTGAAAAAAAAAAATGTAACATCTGCTATATTTAGAGATTTGTCTGGGGTTTTGCTATAGATCTATTTTTAAAGACATGCAGTTTTGCATATACAATCTTACTGCAGATGACTTTCCAGACCTGAAAGGCATATCAGACTGTGTGCTTAGGAAGCACAAAACCTCAAAATCTGAAAAACATTTCTGCAGAGCTTTCCCAAGGGATTGTACAATTCTGCACCTAGTCGAAGCCCAGAAACCCCACCTGCATGCCAAAGATGGAGCTACCTGAATCCTTCCCTGTGATGCAATGCCTTCCCTGGGGCAGGCATCCACCCAGCCAGCCCTGAGCAAGAGCCAACTCCTCTCTGCAAATGCAGGGAACACCACAGAGGGCTGAAAAGGGCCTGTGCTCCATGTGCATGCTTCTGCAATGCAAAGGTTTGAACCCTTGGGCTTGCTAGGTCAGATTGATACAAATTTCAACAAGTCTGAGGGGCTATAAACAGAGCTCTGTACTCCCTGACAAACGGGACTTCAAATAGCCCGCAAGGATCCTTTCCTTCTATAGCTGTTTCATGAAATGGCTTGAGTTATATTAAAACATTGATGCTTTTGGTGATTCTCATATTAGGGCAGAGGCAGAGCTTGGTGGGGCTACTACTTTGAGGGGACAAGAGACAGCAATACTGTACCAGAGTGCATCATTCTGTGCATAACCTTTTGGGAAATATTTGCACAGAAAACCAGCATCTGATATCTTCATTCTGATTCAGCTATTAAACTTTACAGTAATGAGCTTTCAGCATCATTCCCTAATATTCAACAATCAAGGTCTAGATACAAAGCTAACTTTTGGTTCAGACTGATTTTGAAAAAAGAAATGCTGTTTTAGTTCAGAATTTTCCTCTCCTTAGTTTCCATACAATCATCAAATTAATATGTGTGATAATACTAACAATAACATTCTGATAATATGCCTTCTCCCTTTGAAGGGACAGCAGAGGGCATATGTGGTCTTACTACCAAGAAACACCTATCTGACAGAGCAAGTTTTCAGAGGTATAAACTTTGGCATCTTCTTTTGTGATATTGAGCACTGGGAGAAAGGAGCTATTTATATCTGCCTAATTATAACTTGGTAATAATGGCAGGGCTGCTTTTAAAGGTGTTATTAGAAACTGGACAGACAAACCAGCTTCTTAAAATGCTAAGTCAACAAAAGATCAAAAGCAATGTAATAATTTGAATTCCCACCATTATGAGACAATTTAAAACCCAGCTAACAACCCTCAGTGACACCTTGTCTCAGCTAACACTAGGTTCTGTGCTCAGGCAAGTGCTTTGCCCCAGGGCACAGAGTACCCAGCTGAAGGAAATGGACGGACGGAGGGATGGATGGATGGATGGATGGATGGATGGATGGATGGATGGATGGATGGATGAAGCCCCAGCACCCACTGGTGATAAGCCTTATTTAGGGCTGATGAACCCTTAGGCTTCTGTAGCAGAATTTGGGTCAAGAAACACCCATGTGTAAAGACTGATGCTGGTGCTGGTATCTTCAGAGAGAGGCTGCAGCATCTTGGCATTTCAGGCATGGCTTGTTCCACTTCCAACCTGTCGTCATTTAGACCTGTGAAATACTGTAAACTCACGTGCTTTGCCAAGGACTTAAGTACAAAGGAATGGAACCAGCCAGGCTTGAGTGGGGAAAAGTATTTAGGATTCAAAATATTAGCATATTACTTTTTTTCCCTAAGTACAATAGATTTCCTCATCAGGGAAGTGCTGTAAGAGTACCTTCAGGATCCATGGTGCACCAGGGTGCAATTGGAAGTAGAGGCAGCTTTCAGAATATGTTTACCATTCTGTCTCTGTATTTATCCTCTCAGGATGGATGTGCAGGTCCTGTTGAGTGTTCCACTGCTAAGGAGACTCTCATAGCATTACTGGAGCCTCCTGTATTCAAAAGGCAGCTCAGGAGGCATCTATGTGAACCAGAGTCAAAACAATCAATGTAAGGCAGACCTGTTCTGAGTCATAATCTAACAGTGGCTGCAAAAGCACTTTGGGAAGGTTATGATCTGGGACTTGTAGTCCTGTAAGCACGTCTTGGGAGAAAATAGCTGCATGGTTTTTTAACTTCTGTGTTTTAGAGTTGGCATACTGTCACCATGCAGTGTCCAACGTGTTTTGTTTTCATTTGTCCACAGACATTCAAAACTTAAAACAACAGGTCTAGACCTGAAACCTATAAAGCTTGAGGACAGACTGAAAACACTGTTTTCAGGTTGAGAAAACACTGTTTTCAATACTCAGGATGGCAGGACAAAGGTACACATCTGAGACAGATGCACACATCTGAGTAGAAGCAAGGGTGAAATTCCAAGATATTTCAGTTTTCTGTATTCCAGGCCACAAAGGTAATACTTCAAACTCGGAGGGCAAAAAGAGGTTTTCATCACAACAGCAAACTTCATTATCTAACTCCAGACTTTAAAACCTCTTCTGTAGAACATTTCTGCCTCCTTCAGACATCTTCACTTTTGCACTTATTCTGAAAATCAAGGAGTAAAACTTGGCTGGGTATCTCGGCTGATACTTGCTTCATGATCCAAAACATATTTTATATACTATTCTGTCACAGGGGCAGTACTTTATGTCTCTCCATAGTTTTGAGTGTGCTATGACCTTGGAGAGGCAAAAATTACCTCAGGAGCTACAGCCTGAACCGAAAACATGACAGCTGATACTGTTCAAGTTTCCTGTTGCATTATCAGCACAAATTACCTTATGGTTAACCACACATCTCAGGAAGGAAACATTATTTTTCAGAATAAAACACAAATTTAAACAATATTGTTAAAAGGTGATATGCAGATAAAGCCATTACATAGAGCAGTTATCAATATATATGTGCATATACACAAATAAATAAATGGGAAAGCTACAGACTGTGTCATGACCCTGTGTTCCTGTTACTCAAGCCAGTCAAGAAATGACTAAAGTGCTGAGAAAAAAATAAATTTGTTCTTCTCTTTCCCTTGAAAACCACTAAATGAAAAAAAAAAAAAACAAACAAAAAAAACAAACCCACATATCCTGGCCAAAACTGTTGGCTGGAGATCCCAAACTAGCAATTAGAAACAAATATTCACAAAGAAAACTTACTCCCAATATCAATGGGAATTTCCCTTGGCCACTTACTCCCAATATCAATGGGAATTTCCCTTGGCCACTCACTCCCAATATCAATGGGAATTTCCCTTGGCCTCCTGTAGACATAAATGCATGACAAAAGCTCATTCTTTTCAGAAAAGAAAAAGATGAGTGACATTGTCAAAGTACATCATTGCCTCTGTTCCCTGCCTAATTCCCACAACACATTAGATGGACTGGCCCCTCCTAAAATGCATTCTTCTACCTGATGCTGGTGTTTGTATTTTATTAGTTATCTCTCTGATGGAATAAAAATTCACATTATAGCTCTGTAGAAAGCTATTACAGTATTAATGTCTTTGTGTTGCGTTTGGTTACACTGTGGCAAGCATACTTTAAAAGATGAGAAACTTTTAGTGCATTATTGCTCTGAACATAAACATTCTTATTATTTGTGTTACATTTATTCGTAGAAGCCCTGCTGAGATTGTACTACGCTGTTTTGAAAGCCACAATATGAGACAAACGACAGACATTTTTTCCATCCTAACACATGAACCAAACAAAAGCAGAGAAGCAAGTTAGGCACAGAAAATAATGTGCTTCTCCAAGGGTGGTATCTGTAGGTATAAAAACACATCCTGACTCAGGTACAGTCCTCATTCACTAAACTGTGAATCATCTCTGCTTCTGCTCTATATCTTGAATTACTTTCAGTAACTTTTACCAAGAAAACATTTATCAGTCTTTTCAGGTTAAATGAAACAGCATGCAGGGTTGCCATGGTTTAAGTAGAGTACAGATCTATACCATTGAAACATCATACTTATTTAGTTATCGAAGGCTGCAAAAACTTTCAGATGCTTCAGTTTAGTCACTGGAAAGGAGATGAAGAAAAGTCTGCATGAGGAAAAGTCTAGTGTGTTTCAGTGCTTCCTGGTTCATTCCTCATTCCAGATGCAAATCAAGTTCTCAACACAACGCAAAATCAGGCAAGCAAATTTTAATGTTCTCATGCCCACCGACAGTGCTGATGACAAACAAAGCCATTTTGGTAATACTAACAATGTAATATTCATCAAAGCAAGAAACTGATTTCTGGAGTGATTTAGGTTCACAGGAAACTAAACTCTACTGAGGTCAATGGGATACAGGTTCCTGATTTGCAGGACCATCAGTTCCTTAGGAACTCTCGTGACTGTATCCACGTATCCTCATCTGTAAAAGGACAACCGTGTCTTTGCACATTGCTGTAAAGTGCCTAACAGCATATTAAAGTAACATCTAAACGCAAGCTTGACATATAAAATCAAAGGCAGTTTTCAAACAGAAACTTCTATGTCTCTAGTGAGTGCGTGTGCACATGCACAAGGACATGCATGTTTCAGCAACCTTCTTGGTGCACTTTTATGAGTGGCAAAGAATAATTTCAACTGGCCTCTCCCTGAACAGTAATAAATGTCATTTACAAGGCATTTTGGCTTGGCTTAAAGATGTATTCTTCACTTAGTACGTGTGTAAATATTGTCATTAACCCTGTGGAAACTGCTCAAGTGAATGGAAAGATAGGTTAGACAGAGAAGTTGACAGAGCTGGAAAATATTTTTTCTTGAAGATTAATCATGCTTTACATTTGGTGATGAAAATAAAAGGAGCATGTGGAAAAGATCAGAATAAGTATATTCTTTATCTTCAAAGAGTCTCAAAATTAATAAGTGAACTTCCTGCTCCCCTGGAATGGGGACAAGCTTGAATGTGCATTACAGAAAGAATGGGATTTCCACAAGATTCCATGGGTGGTCCAACACCTTTTCACTGAGCACTGACCTGAGTGAGACCAGATGGGGTCCCATGCAAAACACTGGAAAACCCCACAACAGCCTTTTGTGCCGAAGGATGTGACTGTTCATTCAGCTCCTTCCTTAGATTTTGACTAACCCAGGTCATGCTGAGGCCTGATGTATGGGTGGGACCAGCACTATTAGGTCAAGGCAAGAGCACCAGGTAAGCCGGAGATGTGGCCAGGAAGAGCTGAGGGGCCATTATGCAGCCATTATCTTTCTTCTGGCATTTTCCCCAGAATCTACTAACTTGTGTAAATGGTACAGACCAAATCAAGATGGAGGGTATAAAACATCAGCTTACCCAAAAAGCTTTTGAAGTGGACCCAAGAGCAGCTGGACTGCTAAGGCTTTCGCACTTCTTGATGTGATACAGGATGTATCATCATGACGGAGGAGGAAGAATGACCACTCTCACCACTGGCTAGGTAACTAATGCTTTTCTTTTGATCATAGGTGCATGATATTAAGAGTCAGAAGTTGTAAGTTAGGAAATCTTATGAATTGAATGGTGAATAAGTGAATTAATGTGTCAGAGTAGTCTAGGCAAAGAAGGACTGAGCCCCTTTTTGTTACATTTGTTCATTATATTTCTTAATGAGCTCATGAAATAAAACTTAAGTCACAGAGTACATTGTCCTGTAAATTTGAGAAATCCAAGTGCACCTTGATAGTCAGTGCAGATTTCCAGCCTAGAGTATCAGGCTGCAAAACCTTGCTGCTCCTCAACTCTTTCCCTTCATGGACATGCCTCCTTGCACCAGCTTCATAGGCCGTTCCTGCTTTTTGGAGACAGAAAGGATAGGGCAGGTATGTTGTAGAGAGAGCCAGTGTCCTTGGTTTTATCAGGTTCTGTTTCTCCCCAGAAAGCATGGGGAAAATTACTTTTTCATCATGACAATCTCTCTCTGTTTAACATTTGCAGCAATCTCTTTCTGCTTATTTCATACTACACACCCCAGATGCTTGAACAGCCAAACCATTGGGCAGAAACTTTCATCTGGCCACAACCAAAACCACATGAGATGCCAAAATTTCCTTTGTTCTGAAAGAGGTTGTTACTAGTTCTCTCCAGTAACACAGGAAGTGTCTCTCAGGATTTCTTCCTTACCCAGTGTACCAGTGCTTCTCTTCTTTCTCTGAAGAGCACTGTTAATCTAACCCATACAACGACACAGATTTAGACTGAGCATAAATTTCCACGTGCCCATCATTTAGCATCCAGTGAAAAAAAGCTTCAGAAGTACTTATTAAAATTACTTGTACATTTTATGAATCAACTGTATCAATTAACAGTTAATAAATAGTTCAAAGCTGGCACAAAACTGAATTAATAATTGAACACTGATAACTTAGTGTAGTCAGCCTCTTTGCCTTTTTCTGAGATGACTTCTCAAGAGTTATCCTCTTTTTGTGTCCAGGCAAGGATTTTCAAATCTGTCTCTGAAACTACTTAAAATCTTTCCTTCTCTTGAAATGTTATTACTTCCCAAGACTGATCTCACAAAATTTACTGCAAGTACTTCATACTAAAGATTCAAGTGCTGTTCAGAATTATGGTGAGTGAAATGCACGACTTTTTTCTGTACCCTCATTGAGTTATTCTTCTCATTTAAAGGAATGTTTTTTAAAAAACCCTCTCAATCTCTACCTTTTTCAGGGACAGACATGAGGGAGGGCAGAGGGAGCATGTAGCTGGCCACTGGAATTTGGGAATATATCACAGCTTTTCCCCTCTCACACAAAGGACTGGCTGAGGCAGCATCACATTGGAAAAAACAGGCTACTGTGAGATTACTGCATTTGCAAAAAGATACACACAGCATTTTAGACACCACAGGGTTTTTTTTTTTGCCTTCCCACTGCAGGAAAATAATGGCACAATCAAAAATACACTGAAATCACTAAAAGCCTTTGAGTCTTTCAGTTGACTTCAGAGGGTTATTTATGTCATCTGAGATGCCAATACATAGAATCGCTCGGTGAACACTGACATTTTAAGGACAGATACTGTACAAATGTATACCTCTAAGGACAGCTACTACCTGCGTACCCAGCTTCATACTGAAGAACTAAAAATGTTTTTTCTCTTTAGCACTTCCTACTAGTGCACAGGTAGAACCAGAACAAGTTGAAAAATTGAGAGAGAAAGGGAAAGCAACCAGATCGGTAACCTTTATGTAATGCACCCAAAGGACTCCATGACAGAAGATACACAGGCTTTCAGATGAGGAATCTCTGGCCCATGTGGCTTCAGTCAAGGCTGAAGCCTCTGTGTTAACAAATAGAGCTGTGGGTTACAGACACAGCACTTGCTTCCAAATGAGAAGAAAATAAAAGTAAATAGCAGCCACCATTCCTGGTTCGTAATGCTGCCTTGTGTTAATTTCTCTCTGTAGAAAATGCTGATCAGCATAATATTTTCTCTGGTTTTCTAGAGGTTTAGGTTTTGTATAATACTACTAGCTTGAGAAGACACTGTGCTTTGATGCTCTCCTTGTTAATTATTTTAATGCAACTTGAATTAAAATTTTGCTCATTAAATATTCTTAGAGATGAGCTTGAGGCATAGCGTTTGGAGGCAGATTTCTCTGAAGCTCAGGACACACTGCATCCAAGGTTTTAATGCCACTAGCTAGGATACAGGACTGAAGATCAACTGCTAGCACTGACACTGAGCTGCAGTGCCTTAAGAAAATGATTTTATCTTTCAGTACATCTGTTTCTCTGTTTGAAACTAAAACTAATGACAATAAAGCCTTTCTTTGTGATGCTGGTGTGTAACAATTGTTAAGTGTTGTTCTTAGATCCATTGTGAGAACGCTTTGTCTGGTATTTTGGGTTTGGTCCATTTTAACTTGTTTCATTTTAGAAGAGTTACTCACAATAAACATTCAGCTCCTCAGGTAATCAGGATGCTAACCAACACAGTCAGACCTACCAACACACGGAGCAAAAATTATAAACTTCACACCATATAGATACTTTGTATTACTTCACAAATAAGTAAGTAACAAGCAGTAACACAAAGCAAAAAAAGATGGTATCTGCCCAAGTAATAAGAAATCAAAGAAATAAAATATTGGCTCAGAAATCTCATAGCTGGCACTTAGCACTCTAGCTGCTTACTAGAGCAAGACAGAATTCCCTCCTGCCTTGCAGAGAGCTGGAGTTACCAGTTAGCTGCATTGCAGCTATAGGTCTCAAGCACTGCACAGTCCCTGAATGTCAGCACAGGAAACACAGGCCAGGGAAGAGGCTGGACTCAGAGCCAGCTGACTTTACCTGGGCATGTGGAGGAAATAAATCACCTTTTCAGAGCTGCAATAACTTCCTTCCAGTCATCCTTCTACCTGACATGAAAAGGGTGCAGAGCAGTGCTTGTGAGGATCTGAGCAGGTCTCACCTGCTGTTTGGTGTTCCCAAAGCAGCATTGGTTTTCCCCTGAAAGATCAGTCAACCACTAAGAAAACATGATCAGATTTTGCTGTGGAATGATTTGTGTTTATATACTTAGGGTGGGTGGGTATATTTGTATAAAAATCTGTTTGATCAAACATGCTTGAGATGCAATATAAAATGTAGCAGTCACTGCAGCAACTCTGAAATGAAACTTTTCACCTCTTTAATATTAACTGAAGTCCCACTGCAGCAAAGTGGCTGGCTAATTATTTCTACGTCATTAAACAGAGGTTTGTCAGCATGTAGAGACCTGACTTCCCCAGTAACCGCAGACTGATTTCACTGCAAGTTGGGCACCACAATCTCTCTGATGTACCAGAGAACCTGAAGGTGCCTGCAATCTAAATAGAGAGCAAAATGAGAGAGGGAGGAAACAGCAGCCTTTACTAGATTTGAATTCATTAATAAAGGCCTTGGACAACTCCCTGGGAGGTGTAGTGGAGCTTGGGTTTGCAGGTGTCTGGCTAAAACACTGCGCAAGTACCTGCGAAGCAGAAAAGGAGGTATTCTCTGTAGGTTAAGAAGTGCAAAGTGGCTCAGGGGTGCAGCAAGACACTGTCTCCACATTGCTTTTTCTTTTACTCCAGATAAAAGCAAGGGAAGATGCCAAATCGGTGGTAAAGGTAGCCTGGCAGCTACCTGTGCTTTGGGATGCTGGGCACACTAGGACTGGGATAGCTGACTAATGTTAAAGCAATATCACTGTCAGGTCTCTGATCTCCACGGGTGTGCTGAAAAAAAAAGAGGAAGAGCTTTTAGCTGAATATTGCTCTACTGTGCAATGAGTGAAACTCTTCCAACATTATCTATGAAATGACCTGGTGGGGATGGAGTGGAAAATGACAGGCTAGCGCCAGTCTTTGCAGCAGGGCTTAAGGACAATCCTGTGGGCAGCAGCTGTGGAAATGCTGCCACGGAGAAGAGGGGTTGAACCTTTTACATGAGAGTGAAGATAAAAAGGAAAGACAAAGCAGTTATTCCCTGGTGCCTGAAGGGTTAAAAAAGAAAATAAATGGAGAGATGAACTTCTTGAAAACCTTGGTGGTTTGGATTACTTTCAAGGCTTGGATCAACCCATCCCTGAGTTGAAAAAACAGGACAATAGTGTCCACTTGGCTCAGCAGCAGACTCTATGGATTTTTATTACCAGCGGCTGAGTTCAAGATGACTGAATTGTAAATAAGGAGAAATGAAACACAATAAAATAGTCTCCAGAGATTTACCTAGAAAACATCTGGAGTTTTGGCACTAACATACAGAAATCTATACCAGTGGGAACACAACGTATTACTGTGAAGTGTAGTAAGAAAGAGCACAGATAAATGAGAAGTTAAGGCCTCCTATATATCACAATAAAATATTTCAGCTCCTTTTGCTTGTGCAAGTTTCCAACACTCTGAAGTCCTGCCAGCAATTTCATTGTTACCTTATTAGATGTTCTTGGTTTACTACCTTTTGCTTTGTAAAGCACTGATTTAGTGTCACTTAATTTAATTTTTAAAAACATAACCAGATGGCCTGTTCATTTAGCATATGAGAAAACAGTATCAGAAACATGTGGTTTTGTGCATTCCAACACAGATACTAAGATTTCTTTCTCTTGTGAAAACCATCTCACTTCTGAAATAAGTTCCTCTTTTATCTTTGACATCAAATGCCATATTGGCACACAACACTATTTGAATCTTTATAAGTCCCTCTTAATGCCTGTATTTAACCAAAAGATCCTTAATTTGGGGGTCTGTCTCCTGGATTCCCACAGAGCTTTTCATTTCTTTTACAATACTGACATCACTGTTTGCATGCTGGACTGACCTGGCCCATTTTGTTTAATGGGAGACAGAAGCCGGGGAAGCACTTGAAGCAAGGGGCCCTCCCAAAGCTGGAGGCAACCAAGCGTAATGGTATGCTCCACAACCTACCCACATTGTTTAGGTAAAAGAGTTTCAACACAGGCAACACAATGACCTCGGAGAGCAAAGGTTAAGGAACCTCCCAAAATTCAATCTGGGTGGTGTTCAGCTCAGCAGGGACATGCATCTCCTCCCAGTCAATGTTTAACTGGCTCTGTTCCCTTTTTGCCAGGGGTGCAATATCGTCCTGTTTAAATTTAAATAGTGGAGAATGAGACACTCAGCACCCAATGCAGAAAGTGTAAATAAAATTATCCCTGCACTACTGCAACTCTGAAATCTGTTCTTTCCTAATGTATTTTGCAGAGACACACATCTGTGATTAGCAACTATTCTGGAACAGCAGTAAGTTTGTAAGGTTACTCTGACTTGAGAGTAACTTTTGTTTGTGGTTATGATGTTTTGTTGGCCAGATGGTGGATTATTTAGATATTCTGAAACCCCACAGTTTCATTGCCTGCCAAAATAATAATTCTACATCTGGCTAAACCTACAAGCTTTCTTTTTAAATTATTTAGCCAAGAACAGCTAAGCCTAGATGCTGCCTATTGCATCAGTACCACAGGCATAGATGAGTCTTTCTGTGGGTGTTTACAGTCACCAGAACCAACAGGGGCACACAAAAATACCAGGGTGATGGACAGACTCTCACCCTGCCCAACATTAGCACTGAGGCATCATTATGCTTCTCACTTATTTTATAGCTGTAGCCAAAATGGATACTTCAGGCCAGCTCTTCATAAACTCCTCCCCAGCCTGAGGGGGAGCCCAGAACCCTTTTTGCCCAGTACTCAAACTCTGGCTGTTTACCCCAAGGCAGGGGCAACCATTTCTGGGAATCATGCTGTGACTGAGAACTTACATGTTCATCCAGTTCTGGGGTCTGGTGACCATAACACCCCAAATCCATCTGAATCAACGGTGCAGATCTTCCTACTCTTAGGCACAGCTGGGAAGAAAGCCAGGACCTGGAGTCTGTGTCGACATTCATACCAATACTCTTGTGAGTGCAAACCCTGCCCCTGGAGATTGTCCACCGACTTCAGTGGGGGCTGGATTGTGACTCTAGAGAGGGGCAAGTATCTGGCTGAAAAGGGACCATGAACCCAATTGATTCAAAGTCTTTGCTGAACCTGAACAACACATGGGTTCACTATTACTTGTATGTCTGAAGGTACAAAGTAGGATTTTAGTAGTGGGGCCCAGGCCCACTATTTGTAACCCTGATCATGTTAGTCTCCTAACAAGCACAGTGGCAGGGTCAAAACAGTTGCTGATCCATCAAGGCCTAACAAACTCAGTAAGATCCCCCCTTTTGTCTCTTTGGGCTTCTTCAGCCAAACGCAGAAGCAGAAACCTGAACTGACCCCCCATGTTCAACCACTTAAAGACATCTTGGACTCCTTGATTCTGTAATTACTGGACAGAGCCATCACTTCCCGTTTTCTAACCACCAATTTACCAGAGACTTTCATAGGCATGATAATAAAAACCCCTTTCTCTTACTGATCCTGCAAAAATGAGAATGTAGGCAATGTAATCACATTATAAATGGTATTCAATTAATAGTTAGCTAAAAATTATTCAGATGATGGCTCATAGACTGAATAACTAACAAATGGGAAATGAACCAATTAAGCAAATGGACAGGCTAATGATTGCAAAGTAACAAAGTGAGCCGAATGACAAGTTGATAAATTAATAGAAAGCTTCTAGGTGAGAGGACACATAAGGCATAAGGGAAATAGGATGGCATGGGCAACTGATGTTCTGCAATCAGAATACAGCTCTACTATGAGACAAAGAAGGATTTCAGGCAAGCAGAGCCTGTGGAAATCAGACATTAGCCTTTGACACTCTTTACAGAACTCTATAGTGATATTTCAGTCACACTGCTCTGACCTAACAGAGCACCATGACATCAAGCAGTAACTTGGTTTAAATACAAGCAGAATGATTTTGATATAAAACAATACATATACTAAATTCTGGTTATGAATAAAAGCTAGATAAGGAACTGACTGCCATTAAGATGTTTTAGAAAACTATTTAGACTCTACAAGAAAGTGAACATTTTGCATTAAATCAAGCAATACAGGCTAACAGGCTAACAGCTGTACCACTGAAATGACTGTTGAAGTCTCAGCAGCTCTGCAATACAAGCTCAGTGCAGGAAGACATGAAAGACATTGCATCCATGAGTTAGCTGCCGAGTGATGCCAACACACTCTAACATGTCAGCCTAAGTCAGTCTTGCAAAGGTTCATACACAGTTTCCACTCCTGATTAGCATTCTCTATGTCCTCCCGCTAAGAACCTCATTTTGGTGTTTGATTCTAGCCAGATTTTGTTCATAACCTATAAGGAAATGATCTGATGCTTCACCCCCAAGCCGAAGTTACAAGCATCTGGAAATGACTGAATGACAGTACTCATTTTGCCTGAAAAACACCTTTCCTAAGTGAAGACTTGATCTGTGCTGGAAGCACATAGGTATTAAGGAACAACAATGACAGGGCGTTTGCCATTTCCCCTTTTCCCCCAAAGTTAGAAACCCCTCTTCCTCTCTCCTTCAGTTTTTCCAGTTGTTTAACTGGAGTTGCGTTTACTTAAACTGGAGTTGCATCTACTTGAATAGAATCTTAAACTTTCCTGCATTCAAAACCATTGCATTATATGAAACAGTAACTCCAAACAAATCTCTTCTAATGCAATAAGATGCCACGAATGCTAGAGCACTATCACAGAGGACTCCTCTTGCTCAAAGAGAGGCAGGGGAGGAAGGTGACCTGATCCGGGCTCCAAGTGGCACTAACAAACAGTTAATAGATGGCAGCACACGATTCCCAAATCAAAAACCCTGCAAAACCAGCAGGACCATAAAGTCAGTTCCACTCATATCATGGTTTCTTCAGCCTCCCTATTATCTTTGAATAACAGAGATCCTATTCATTATGATGGAGCAAAACAGTTTTTGCACTAAGTGATCCTTGCTGTAATATAGAGCAGTGAAGCATTTTGTGGTGTGGAGATAGGGTTCATTTACTTGTATAAGACGCTTACGGATTCATAAACCCTCATCAGGAATTATCGCAAAACTGCAGCGTGTTTTCCAGGGTCATCATGTTACATGAAATGCTCAGCCCTGCTTGAGGCATGCTAATATGTAAGAAACACAGATATGCCTCAAAGCAAAACAATAAAAGGAGGTTTTTTGCTTACTCCTATGATTCTTGATGTCATATGGTTTCAGCACAAATTTACACTTCATACTTCATTTCATTTCTAAGATTATTTTAAAAGGACTTTGGACACTTTCTAGAGGCCATTTCTTGCTCTTACTTTTAAGTGACTAATTAAATTCAAGATTCAACCCTACTAAAACATAAGCATTATTTTTTAATTCTAAGAGTAATGTACCAGCGACATGCATGGAGATTTGTACTGGCAAATTAAGGACTACATCTGGGAGTCCACAAAAGTATTTCAGTGCTGAGCTACAAGATATTCACTGACTGCCTTAGGCTTTCCAGAAACCTAGTTTTCCAAAAGAACCCCTTACCCAGCAATTATACCAGGCATAAAGAGAAGATCAAATCTTTGTGGGTGCCGTTCTACTAATCTACGTCTTGCATAATCTACGTCTTCAGTGCTGCAGTGCCAAAATCATAAATTTTGCCTTCAGTTCCTGTAATTTGCTTGATAATATATGTAATTTAAGGTAACATCATCATAGTTGTTTTTAAAGCTAAATGGATTTTCCAGGGAACTTAAAGTTATGATCTAAGAGTTGGAAATTCCAGGTCTGAAACAGACTTTCATCATCTTCAGTTTGTTAAAAAGGTAAAATTTTGTCCTCTTCTGAGCACTCAGACATGAGCCAGGGCCTGGCACGAACAACGTGAAAAGGTTCAAATTCATCTTACAATCATAGCGGATCATGGGAAGTTACAGGGCTCACAAAACCAGTTACAAACCAGTCTCTTCTTCTATACTTAAAATCTGTATAGCCACTACAAAAAGAGGTCTTCTCACAGTAGCTTGGCAACACCAAACATTTACACAGCTCAAATAAGTGTTGTAAAAAAACGCAAACAATGGCAAATGGCTAAGCTGTGCAGCTCATGTTCAATAATTTAAATTGATTTTACAGAACAAGCCTGCAGAGCATTCTTTTCACAACTCATACCAAATGCATCCTACCTGCCACTAAATGCATGTGCTCTAACAGTTTAGTTTGCAATGCAAACAAGGATGACACTTGCCCACATAAGACAGTAATATATGCTTTTACTGCCCACTCTGCAAAATGCACAGGCACACGCACATATATAACAGACCTCAAGAAACAGCTCAGAGCTTTGTTTTCAGTTTCCATTCCCGGAAAAGGATCAGAGAGAAATCTGTTTTCAGTCTGAACCACCCTGTCCTTCCCAAATTGGATGCTTTTACCCCCCCAGCTTTCTATTTTGGCCCATACCAATCACATCAATTTAACTCATCTGTCATACATCTCTGACAAAAAACACTGCCAGTTTTCATGACTTCAAGACTACTTAGACTGGTTTTATGTGCATGACCAGAGACAGGATCTTGTTTTTCAGGTAATACACAGATTCTGACCTTGTTTTGTTAAATCTCTTTTAGCTGTTCCCCAGTCCAATAACAAGCCCTTCCAGGATGGCAGCACATGCTGGTGGTCTGTTCCTCCATCTTTCTCTTCCTTGCCAGTGGCACACACTGCAATAATCTCAGTTTTAGACCCTCCCCTATATATTCCTGTGACCCAAAGCATGCATGCTTGCTTCTTCTCCGTAAAATATACATTTGGTTCTGCACAGTTACAACATCTATAAAATGTTATAGCCACCTCACTGACAGCAGGATCAGAGATCTTAGGACATGCTTATGTTGCTATGGATCTGATTCAAGACTGCTATGAACAGCTAAAGCCCCCTACTCACTGGGCTGATGGACTACCTGCCCCTACATATGGAGAGATGAGCATAAGGTCCAGCTGGCATGAACAGGACCTAAGCATGGGTGTAACACTGACAGCAGTGCAAATGGTCCTACCCAGTGGAGGACACTGAAGGCAGTGGCAATGCCTGCGCAATGTAGGAAGGACAACATGAAAGCTGTTCTCCTAGGCGGCTTGCCCATCTCTGAGGCTGCACGGCAACATATGCACTGTCAGCTCTAACTGGAGCATCGCCGAAGATGCTTGAGGGATAAGCATGCCACCAGGCATGCTTGCACAAGTACTTTGGGAGGCAGTGGCAGAAGGTGGGTAGTATACAAGCCTTGCAGGTCTACTGCTGCCTCGCAGACTGCTTCCACAAGTAGCTATAAGGAACTTGATGTCAGGTATAGCGAGAACAGGACTGAGCCTATAATAAATACAATCAGACTCAAAAATCTCTCCTTGAATATTCTTGCCACAGAAGAATTAAATGTTTTGTTACCCCTCTACCATCAGGGAACACAGGAAAAATAAGCAAACTGAAACTGGCCCTCTAATACCGTCTGTAAAGTTGCTGCTGGCTATGGCTTTCCATAATAAGGTTTTATATTGATGTTCTCAGACACCCAGGCCTCCACCTTCATAGAACTTAATCAAATACAATTCTGGAAGTAGGAAACTTATCTCAAGGAGGTATTATTGGAAAAGGAGTGAGATTACCTGGAAGCTATACTCAAATTGTAGTTGCTGAAGATCCAAACCAGACCCAAATCCTTATTATATGCAGATGCTTCATTTCCTTCATCTCCACAACCTGATATATAAAAATATACTTATGACAAGTAAGGCACTGTATGCTCCAAAAGCCTCATTCCTTTTTCTAAACTAAATAGGCATCTTTTTCTTTTTGTGTTTCTATTTAGATTTTATTTCTCAGTAAGCAAACGTGCTCAGACAGTATCCATCACAGCTGAAAACTACCTAAACCTTTCAAAAAAGGTTTTGACATTTTGCTAGATAAAACTCACTCAATGTATTCTAAGTTTTCATTTTAAGACTGGTTTTCCCCCTCTGCAGATCTGGATTTTCTGTGTCACAGGTTTATTGTAAAGCAGACAGATTTGTTTACCAGCAATATCCCACTGGTGTGAAAGAAAATAAATGAACTGGAATATTTTCAGGAAAAGAAAGTAGATTTTATTGTCTCATTTCTGTGCTTCATTTAAAGCATGCATTCTTTCTTACCCTTTTCCTATGAACAACCCTGCAAAGATGATGTGTTTGTATGCTTAACATCCTATGCATGTTGTGGTCTCAAATCGACATGCTGGAAACAGTAACAGCTCTACTGCAGCCCCCAAACTTCCATCTATTTTCATTTCCTGTAATCATACATTTGGGAGCAGAGGTCACCCTCAGACTTGTGGAAACACACAACATGTAAAGGAAAATTATCAAAGTGTTTCTAAAAAGTGCTGGACACACAGATTTATCCAATATTTCTCACTGTATCTGCTTTAGAAAGCATTTGTGGGAACACCCTTCCTCAGGGGTTGCAGAGCACAGTTTCACCACAGGTTCTACAGAGTCCTGAGCAGACTGCAGCAGATACTGCTGGTCCCTTACTGCTGCAATGCACCAATGAAAGTATTGTCACACACATGCAGCAGAAATGAACAGGCATTCCTCACTCTGCTGCTCCTCCAAGCACTAGCCCCCTGGGCTCTCCCTGCATGGAGCTGCTGAAGCAGCGCCAGTGGGGCTCCAAAAGAGTGTAGATGCCTCTTGGCAGCATGATATGAGCCCAGGCTTCCCACCCTGTGAGCACACCCTGCTCATCACCTTGAATGTGAAGACTGATCGCTATGCTGCCTGCTGGTACCAGGGTCCTGAGGTCAGGGAGAGGGGAAGTGTCATGTTTTCCGCTGAAGCTCATGTAGGAGGTCACTGAGTTAAAATAGCTCCATGTGGTACGTGATGCCTTTTCTGAAGCTGCTGTGTTCAAGACATCTCCCAAGCTGAGGTTCAAAACTTGGCACTTCAGCAGCCATACAATGCAGGCTTGCAATATGAATTAGCATTTTGGGGAGCCTATCACCAGCAGGTTCTCTGCAACTACAGGCTATTTTCCACAGGAATACAAGTGGCCTGCAAATTGGCTTGCTGCTCTTAGGAGAGCATTGGAGTCCAGCACTCTAAGTGTTTAATTGCTCTCAATGGTTTCACGGCCTGGGGCAGATCCGTGGCTAGCCACACTGGTGTGGGAGATCCTGAAAAATGGGACACTGCATTTAAATGGAAACAGTTCTTCCCTCATTTTTAAAATAAGCACATCTAATGAAGCTTTTGAGGCATTTCAAAGTACAGACCCAAAGCCACAAACACTCCCACGTTTGTCAGATGCTCACTTTGAGTTTTTATCAGAATAAACTTCAAATAAATAATATTTTATTAGATTACCAGCCACACAGTAATAGCAAAAAAGCATCAAATGCTCTTAACTATTTCCCATAGCCATTGACATGTATATTACATACACACACAAATATTTGTATGCATAGACACCCACATATACTGATTTCCCATTTCTGTTGCCCTCTGAATATGTACAGCTAAACACAAGTAAACCCTTACTTAAATCTAGGAATGAATTTCACTCCAACAGTTTCTCAGGATGTTTAGCATATTTTTCCTTATTCTTCTCTACAGGGACACTATGCAAGGCATAAAGAAACAGAAGCAAAAGAGAGAGACTTGGCCAGCCAGGCAACTCCCTTTGCCAGACTGCAGCCATTCTGTTTAACCTTTTCCCTTCATCCATCAGGATTCACCTTTTCTTTCTCTCTCTAGGATAATCATAACAAAACCCATTGAATGGTTTGAGAAGTCTTTATGGATGTCTGTGGAGTAATGCTGAAGCAAAGCCTTTTTTTATTCCCCCTCACTGAAATGGGCTAGAATTGCTCAGAGAGTCAGTTACTCTGTCTTAACTGAAAAAACAAATCAGAGCAGGAACGGGCAGAGGGAGGGGAAAAGGAAGAAGAGGACACTTATTTTTTTTATCCAATCTTTGGACCAGACAATCAGGGCGAACACAGGACTGCACCTCCACTTGGCAAGCCCTGCTTTGGCACTGGACATGCAGAAGCATAAAGCATACTTCATTTTACAAACATAACTTCTTTTTTTGGGGTTGTTGGTTGGCTGTGCTTTCTTGTTCAGATTCTCTCCAAGAACACTGTAAAGACATGAACTGATTTTTCAATCACTTGCTTTGTGTTCTCCTCATTGAGGGAATAGACTTGTGGAAAAGGCTGCTGACAACTGTTGTATTGTTGAGCCAAACCTATTTATGCCAAGATAGATTTGTTCATTTCTTCTCCCATTATTTTCCTCTCTCAGACTTTTAATAAGGCAGTAAGGCAGAAAAGCAATGAAGCAAACTAACAGTCTCAGTGTGACCATATGCACATCACCCCCTATTGCTGGATCCTGTAGTGCAGTAGTTAATTTTGTGTGTCATATTTTATGTTGTACTTACTAGCCTGAAGTGCAGTAATGTACATTTCCATTCACTAGAGAACCTCTTCTGAGCAACAGGGCCCTGTATGGGTAATAATAAAAGTATATGCTATGTGGCAGGGACTGTGCTAATTAGGCAGGCTTGGAAATCTCTGTCAAACACTGCAAAATGTTGCAGTGCTTATATAAATGTTTAATAATGAAAATGATACCAAACTGAATAGGGATGGCTTGGGGAAAACAGTCATTTGAATAGTTTTCTAAGCAATAGGGATGAAATAGTCTACAGTTTCCACAGAAGAGGCTTTTAAGTAAATGTTCTATTGGATTGACACATTTGATTAAAGGCTTACCCTGATCTGCAGTCTAGCACAATTTTAACAAGTACAGCAGAAATACAGTGAGCTTGGTCTCTTTCTTTTGGTGCTAGCCCCCAGTATCCCTGGAGCAGTCCACCTCTCTGGGCATGGCAGAGGGCTCAGCAGCCACTGCAGTGCAGCTGGGTAGCTGGCACTTCTTTACATTCTTCCATGGACACCTGAAGCAAGATGCTCATTTCTTTTCCCTGATGCTGTGAGCTGGCTGCCAGCTTTAGGATACCTCTACGGGATTCAGTCACAGGCCAGTGAGCTGCATCTTGCACACTGGAAGATGCAGAGCTATGGCTAAGAGCTAGGAAAAATTCCATTATTTCCAAGCCTCTTGTACAGTAACACCAAGTCCCCCCTCTTGCACAGACCCAGCCTGCACTACAGGAATGCAGCAGGCTGCCAAAAGTGTTATTTTGGCCTGGGTGCTGCTAATGGACTGCAAGACACATCCCTCCTTCCCAGGCATTTCTCTGAAAAAAGAGCAGCAGCTACAGGAATTAAAAGCAGGACATAACAGTGGCAAAGGCAACCCACACTGACAAGTGACTGCACTAGGGAATGCCTGGAGTACTAGCATTCACCCTTCTGCTTTGCTTCCTGGCTGCAACTTCCTCCCCAAAACTGCAGCACTGTCCTCAGCCATAATAGGGTAAATACCTATACTGATGAATGAAAATATTTTAACAAATGAAATGAAAATAGATTTAATTCCAGACAAACTAATTACCATGCTCATAGGCGAGACTAAATCAATGATAAGGTGATAGGAAACCTATTCTTCCCCAACTCCAAAGACACTCTTCAAGAACATACACTTACTTCATCTTTTTCAAGTGTCTTCTCTGCGATGACCTCAGTGGCAGAGCTCCATGGACTGCAGTTCTGCTGAGCACCAGGCAGAAGTAATCTTGCCCCGGGCAGGGCTTTTTCATTATTGAACAATTTTTATACTATAATATTTAATATTTAAAACTTCTTTGGAAAAACAACTCCGAAGTTAAAAAATACAGTTTTAAACTAAAACAAGAGCAATTACATTGTTCTTACGTATAATTACATTATTATTATTATCACGCATAATATATTCGTGGCTCCCTGGGCTGGGGAAAAGTGTAAGATCTACAGATAAGTGAAAGACAGCAGGCTTTCATCTGTAACCATTCCCACTTGTAAAGCCCAAATTAATACTATTAACATCAGCATATGGAGAGCAAAGCATGTTCTAGCATCTTTGTTGAGAAAAACTTTGCATACCACAAGACACCCTGGCTATCCAACAGGTTGTGCCAGTACTCCTCACCTACAGAGATGAAGAGTTGCCCCAGCTCAGGAGCAACCTGACAGTGAGTTTTGTCCTGTGACCACTGAATACATACAAACATCTTTTTAGAACCATCTTCACAGGCTTCCTCACAGGCAACTTTAGAGAAGCTTTCCTATGAATCACAGGTTTTGCTAACTGCAGCCACCACAGGACCTCAGCAGGACCTGTTTGGGGGGCAAACTCTTGGCCACCATGACAGGTACAAGAGAGAGGCTTTAAACACTGGAGCACAGCTTCCAGAATCCCATGTACATTACTAAAGTTTGTTTTTTTTAAACACTGAAAGCATGTGTGAATTAGACAGAAAATGCAGCTGGATCTGTCCTCTGGAAAGCCAACACTGGAGAGCCTGCCCCATCGCCTTATAGACCACGAAACAAATCCCAGCATGGGGAACAGCTCGGGGGCTGCAGCCTTGAAAATCGATAGAGAAATGATGAATTATAGCAGCAAAAAATCCACTGCACATCCCAAACCCTGCTCATCACTAAAAGCTGTGATAAGGAAGAAACGATACTCCATCCTTTTAACATGGCTCAGAAACCCAACTTTCTTGGGAGACATGAAAAAGGCTGGCTAGAGAATCAGGGATCCCTCTTGCTCCCCTTCCCTGAGCTTTTTCAAAGCTGAATCCTGCCCAGGTTTTGCTGACCTCTGGTATACAGATCATGAACCAAAACCCATGCAGGAGGAGGCACCAGTGGCTCGCAGACCTGGCTGCATCCTGTTCTTCTACCATAAATTGAAACAAATGTATAAACAGAATATTTGAAGGACAGGCTCAGGAAACTCGACCATGATTGGAAAGTAACATCCAGCTCTCCTGGAGTGCATGTATACGGGGCTATTAGGATCAGCTGAATCTCAGGACTAATGATGTATTATGTCTGCGCTTTCCTGCAAAGCAGATTTCACTTGGAAAATGGGAATCTGAATCTTGACCATCTTGCTGAAGTTAGCTAAATGAGCTCTCTGGCACAGAACTGACAGGAAACGAGGTATTAGCTGGGGGAAAATAAATGGAAGCAATGTCCTTCAGCTTGGGCCCCTTCATAAGAACTGTAGGTTTCTTCCCTTTGGTTCTCAGGCAAGCTATACACCTCCTGTTCGTAGCTTTTTATTTAGGCTCAGCATCTCTGGACATTTGGCTTTGTAACAGCTCATAAAAGCTGGTATTTTTCCTTGCAATTGAAGATGCATCACTGTGTCCATGTCTGACTCAGTAGCTGATTCCAGCTAATTTGCAGCTTTTGTTCAAACACTTCTTACGAGTTATTTTGGGAGACTTTTTTGTCTCTTCAACATAAAGTCCTCAAAAAATATAAAGTGAACAAATATTGCCACACAGTTAGAATATTTCTCGTGCATTATGCAGTTGCTTCCTTGGCTTATTATAACAGAAGTTCTATTAATTCCATTTAATTTCCCCCCCCCCTCTATTTTGCTTATTTCATAGTACTTTGACAAAGGCACTAACATAATGATTTTCATTCTTCACTTCCTACTTCAAGCACAAAATTGATGCATGCAGATTTCTTAGCAGTTCAAAGACAGTTTCACTTACTAACTCCAGGTCAACCAACAAAATGGTTCACAATTTCCTCTATTTTTATCCGTGACAACTGCTTACTATCTTGACTGCCTCTGATCCCACTGTCCAGACAACAGAAATGGGTTACTCATTCTGGCAACAAATGGGGCTTTTGAAATGGTCCTACAGCACAAAATGAACATGAGCTGGCAGTGTGCGGTCGCAGCTCAGAAAGCCAAACGTACCCTGGGCTGCGTCAAAAGGAACGTGACCAGCAGGTCGAGGGAGGTGATCCTGCCCCTCTACTCTGCTCTTGTGAGACCTCACTTGGAG
>JAOEHY010027190.1:0-12560 GCA_025447955.1 Psilopsiagon aurifrons
CCCCCCCCCCCCCCCCCCCCCCCCCCCCCCCCCCCCCCCCCCCCCCCCCCCCCCCCCCCCCCCCCCAAGACGGTCTGAGCCTTAGATGGATAAAGACAATGTCATTAGAGGGAAAAAATCCAATCCCAAACATAGAAAAATCAAATCTTCCTATGTGGTTTCTTAAGCAGCAGCTAGCAGACCAGGGGAGATAACGACCCATGAATTCCCTGAAGAATCAATACGCACTAGAGGATCCTGACTGCTTTAGATGTAGCTCATTGCTCTCCCATACAGTTAAGCTGTTTGGTAGCTTTCTTTCATTCACCTATGGATCCACTTGGGCAATGTACTGTGAGCAATACAATTCTCCATACTCAAACACCAAGCAACATGCAAAAATGCTATAGGCAACTAGAAAACATACAACTGCAACCCTGAGCACAAGGTGACCAAGATCCTCATGATCTATGATTCTATCTCAGGGAATGTTCTCACCACCTGTAAAGGCAGCAAGGAAGGACAAGACCAAATAGCAATGAGAAAACAATAAGATTTCAAAGACCAGGACAGTGGGTACCAGTGAGAAATGGGAGTTAGTGCAGAACTGAAATGGAGATTTTTAGATTTGTCAAGTAAGTTTCACAGTCTCAAAAAGGGAGAATGTCTCCCCACTTACGATGCCATAGGGGTCATGAGCTATTTCCATGTCTATTATTTTCCCATCAACATGAACTTATCTCTCCAGGATTCAGGTTCATTTATGTGACTTTCATCTAATGTCTATTTTAGCCATTATTATTATTACTATTATTTCATCCCCACCCACACCACCTTTGCTGCTCTGGGTTAATATTCCCATGTGCTGGCATTAAACATTTAAATAGAAGTTTTGGAAGAGAAAGGCTTTCAACCTCTTTTATGATCTGAGACAGATGCTCCAGAAAATGCTTGTTTTGTGGAGGCTTACAGGCAGCTCTCTGCATTTGATGGCTATCTTCAGACACAAAACCAGAAGTGGCTCAGACCACGGTTTTTTGCAAGTGCCTTTTCTTGCAGCTTCCTCTTCTATGAGCAACAGTCACAAAGAATATTAAACTGACTTTGGTTCATCACTGTCACACAGCTAAGTTCTTTTTAGGTGAGAAGGGACATGCTATCCAGAGATCCAGTCGTGAAAAGGTGATGCTTCAGGCCATAGGATTTATGTCTGCCCACTGTGCAGGACTTCTGCAGAGCTTCTGCCAGAGCTACTTTGACAGTTTCCAAATGTGGAAAAGAAATGAGTGGCAATTCCAGAAGGGAACAGTTCCTAAACCCATAAAGAACTACCATGATCACTTTCTGTAACCTTCCTTATACACATACTAGCGCAATTTTCCCAGGGGACGGGGTAATTTTTCCAAGGTGTGACTTGTAGAGAGCTATCCAAGCCCATTCAAATAACATTAAGTTATGGGCAAGCATTTAGGAAATTGCATCTTACTACAAGCCTGAATTTGTCTCACTTCCATTGACAGCTACTGATCCTTGATATGTCTTTGCCTATGAGGGCAATCTTCATCTCATACCAAGTATCACTCCCATGTGTATCTACACATAGTGCTAAAGTCAGATCTAGTCTGCTGGTAAGGATATATACACACACAGCAAAAGTAAAAGACCTTATAGCTTAAGGACTGCACAACAGGAAGACAGAAAGCTGTTGGCACACTATCGTAAGGAAATGAAATCCAGCATTGCAAACCCAAGTTCAATTTCTTTAAACAATGCTTGTAATCAAATGCATGCATTGATTCCTGAAGAAGTGCAACATTTGAGTGGGGGAGAAGTCAGATCTGTGCTCTTGGGTGGAAGCAGCGTCTAAAGCAGGTGGAAGCTGATTAAAATATAATATATCATAAAAAAAGGGAACGGAAACCAAACTGGTTTTGAAATGTCTCTGAAATTTCTGAGACATTAAATATTTACTAAAATAAAATCTTCCTTCAAACTCAGAACTGTAAGATCTTTTCTGGACAGCAAAACCAACTTTCCAAAATAGGTTTGTTCTTGAAAATCCATTTAACTTCTAAAGAAAAAGAGTTTGACGGAAAAACTCTCTGTCAGTTTTTCTAGCACACAGCAGCAAAACTTAATCTTCATCTGCAAAAGGATGAAAGAGTAGGATCTGCCCCTTGCATAGAGGGGACCATCATTTAGTCCTTTAAGAATTTGTGAAAAAGACTTAAGAGGGGTCAGTACAAAGCCATTCCATGCATAGCAAGTGGCTATGCCTGATTGGCAGTCTTCTGTTCATCAAAAGCACTGCCACTCTTCCTGATTGCTGGTGCCACACTCCTAACAAGCTGACCCTGAGCAGCACGCAGCAGATGCTCTTTAAACCCAGAGTCAGCTGCAAAGGAAAAGAAAGGAACCAGAAGAGCATAAACCAGGTCTTCTTCCCTTTACAGTCAACTTTGTATGTGAAGTTATCTGGCTACTTTTGTCAACCTGTTAAGGGGTGGGAAGAAAGGAAAAAAACCCCAAACAGCTAGAAGAGATGAAAAAATAGGTGCAGTGCACATAATAAGAGAAATGAAGGTGACAAAAAAAAAAAAGCAGGTAAGAAGACCAAAGAAAGATTCATTGGAAGTGTGGACAGTAAAGAAATACACACACACACACACTTCCCACCCTCACAGCCCACAAAAAGAAAGAGAAAAAAAACAACTAGAAAATTAACAGGATAGAGGATTGAAGGAAAAGTAAAGCAAGAGAAAGACATCAAAGGCAGTATTATAACTAGTCATAAGCAGTTTAACTCAGACAGCTCCTTGTTTCCCAGCATAAGAAGTCCTGATACAGTATATACTAAAGGTATGAATTTGATAGACAACCAGATGGTACTTCACATGGACATATAAAGAGCGATAAGAGACCAGGCACAGAGATTAAACAATCTTGCAAAAGCTGCCTCACTCAGGAAACACGATACTGGGAGGTAGAACTAGGAGACAGTGAGCATATACTAAAAGCTTAAAAAGGCACAAGAGGGGCAAGCATATTCTGTACAAGAAGCAATCGCGAATGAGACTGCAGCATCAGACTGTTCTGTTTTAAAGACTCTTTTTGGAGTCAAACACAGACATGCCCCAGAAACGTGGCCAAAGATTTTAAGATTCTCTAATACAGAGACTTTTTGAAAGGGCAAAGGAAAAGCAGAAATGTATTTCTGTCTCCTAACAGAAAACACTGAAATGGAAAAGGACGAAGAATACTAACATGTCGGCTAACATCAGAGGATGTAAAACCAGACAGATCTTTATCAGATACTGATACAGAACTCTTGCTTAGTTGGAAAATCAAGAAATCTTTCGGAGTGAAACTTGTTACACACCCACATCTTTGATCATGAAGAACTGGAATTGCTCCGCTAGTATGACAGCAACAACTAAATTCAAAAGCTTCCCAAGTGCTCCACAAATCAATTTAAGCAGAACCATAAATCTGTACATCTTACTGTACTGAATCTGAACCTATCAAATGCACAACACATACTCAACTAAGACTGATACATTTTACAGTAATCTTAAGACTAGACATATGTGTTAACTAAAGATGAATCTACCTACTAGGCTCTTGAGTTCATTCTTAGTGCTGCCGTGCAATGTCAGACACATTCAACACAGTACCACAGTGACGGTGCTAGATATGAATCCTTTGACAAGGACTGCAAGATCAAGCAACAAACAGAAGGGCACAGTTTAACAATGTGTGATTTACAAAGGTGGAAGCCAAAGTCTAATGTGATGCATAACTCTCTTTAAAATACTATGGAATATAAATTCATTTTAAAAAGCTGTATCTCATTAAGTGTGTAGCACAAGGGAGCACTTGCCAACTCAACCTATTCCATGCATCCCTGGAGGAACTACATTTCTGTGCAGATATAAAACGCTTCTATCTGTGCTCAAGAAGTATACAAGACATACTCAAGCTAGGACTCTCTATTATAGGAAGTTATGTGGCTGTAATTTAAGTTTCTGTGTTTTAGGAACTAAAAATATAAATATTTTTTTCCTCCAATTTGTCTCAAACTGAAAATAAGGTTAATATAAATGGGCTACCTTTTCAATTTACAGCAGGCACTATTACATGCATAAACACAGTTAAACACATAAGATTTGAAATGGAAAAGCTGACAGACCCTTAGGTCTGCAGTATAATTGAGTATCACTATGATTATACTGTCAGAAGCAAATGAACAGGCACTTCACTTTATTGATGTCATTTGTAAGTCACTCTTGAGAAGGAAAATGAAATGAACAATTACTTGAAAAGCCTATTATATATTTAAGTAGCAAAGAATCAAAAGATGCCAGCATTTCATATTTCAAAGTAGAGCAGCAATAAAACAGGTTAATCTTTTCATCATCTCCTTTAGTTCTACTCAGTTGAGTTTTCTAAGGTTTATCTCAAGTAAGTTATTGAAGAAGAGCCAAAAAATAAATAATGCCCTTGTTAAGCCTGTCTTGTAAAGCACAGCTGCATAATATTGCTGTTTTGTAAGCATACCAGTCTTTACAACCTTTCTCCATCTACTAGAACTGGTGAAAGAAGAGGTGCTTCCACTCATCCATTTCTGAACTGAAAACCACACTGTGTCCACCAGGGTGGTACAGTACTTAAATGAGTAATTTTCAATCTATCCTGGCTGGAGGACTGTTTTACAAAATACACTGAAGAACACTAAACCTATTATTGATGAGCCTCAATTCACAGCAAATTCATTAGCAAAGTTGTAGGGTTATGAAGCTTGGCATCCACTAACATGGGCAATGGGTCAGAGAGTAGATATAAAGCTGTCACTTTTAATACAGTAAATTTTAAAACTGCAGGTTTCACTTAAGTGATCTGGGGTTTCTCCTCCGGGTAACAGAAAGAATCATTCTTAACCGAATTACCTTCTGAGATACTACATCTAAACACATTCATGAACAAGCAAGATACCCTGGGTGCCCTTGACCCTGCTCATCCACATTCAGGACTTGGTCAAACTGTGCAGTAGCTGACCTGTAGCCTATCTATCTAGATTCCTTTTCAAGAGAAATCAAAACACTACGAAGTGAGAAGAGAGCTGGGCACAAATGAAGTCCTGGGCCACATCCCACTATGGAATCAAGACCCAGCTGAGTTAAGTCTGTTTAGACATAGCCAGTTACAAAATATTTTGCCTCTTTGCAATTGCTATATACTCCCCTAAACCATGTGGTACAATGGATATAGTTGGTTTTAAACCTTACCATTAGCAGTTATGCCTCTGCCAAGATGACTTTGTGGAAGTACTGAGAATGAAATATTATCGCAAGATAGATTATTACTATTTAATATCCTCCTTCTTTGCATATCTTTTCCCTCAGCACCATTCTGCCGATCAAACAGACTGCATTTGGTTCTGAAGCACCCCAAGATTCTTTCCTTTGCAAGATGCTAAGCAAAAAGCACTGTGGCAGCAGTAGGTGGTAACATTGCAGGCAGCAGTCCTGCATTAGTAAGGTGACAGATTACATGGACTACTCAGACTTTTCCATATCTGATTTCTATGAGTCAATGATTGTATTGTTTGTGACTGGTACCTAAATGCAACTGAAAGGGCAGAAGTGAGAGTTGTCTTGAAATGAATACTGTTTCTGTGCAGGTTAGCTATGCAGAAGTTATTGGGAAGTGGAGAAGTCGTTGGGATATCCCTTCATAAGGATCTAACTCTTAATCAGCCTGGCTCGTGGTGTAAGGAAGCAGAGGTTACTTGAAACTCAGTCATCTCACATGACAATGCGCTATGAGCTCCATCAAACAAGTACAGCAAAATAATGGATTCTTTTAGTCCTTCACTTACATGAGAAAGTAGAAAATGTCCTTGTCTCTTACCAGGAAAAGAGACCCTTAAAGTGCCAATGCTGAACTAACTGTAGGCATCTCTTCTCCTTTTGCTGAAAATGTTCCTGTGTTTTGTGATGCATCATGGAGGGAGGCAGCACGGAAATGTACCTGCATGAATTAGTGAGCTATCATGGACAAAGACTGCCACAGTATTCTAATAACCCAAGCTAACATATACCATTTTAAAGCCAAAGTACCAATGGGATTAGAACAAACCCTCACTTTCTCACAGGCAAGCCACTCTCCTAAGGACAGCATACCAAAAGGAAGTGATCCAGATCAACACAGCAGTTAGAATCCATGCTGATACAGATTTGTTTCTGAGGATTTTCTTGTTGCTGTGTCACTTCTTACTGGAGAGATCTGAAGACAGCACTTTTATCAGTATCACTGCAAATAAATGCTGCAGAAAAGACATGCAGAAATATAACTGCTTTTGCAATGGGTAAGTTTGGAGGATCAATGCAATCTTTAATGAATCAATACTTCACCACTTCATGGGGAAAGCCGTACCTTAGGACTTGATCCAAATCTCAGTGGACTCACTGTCTTTCCACTGGCTGCAATGAGCTCTTGAAGGAGATACATAAGCCAGCCATGAGGGTGAAAGAAGACAAGAGACTCAACAGGGCAAAATGCATTTCACCTAGTGACAAACCTCAGTGCCCCAGTGCTGAAGTGGCTGCCCCAAGTAGCACCAGAGATCAAGATTATTTTGTTGCTCTAGTCCTTGCTAGGTCAAATTCAACCCCCTTAATACAGTTAAAGCTAAACCAGTGACCTAACGTCACAAAGTCCCCCCAGCACTTCTCACTGAACACCTCTGTAGTAGAAAAGTCTAGCACTGAGCCACTGCAGAACTAGTAGGTAGAAGTGTGTCTCACTGGCAAACACAGCTGGACAGCTTTGTTGGCACTACTGCTGGCTCTAGCCGGTCATATAAATCCTTGATTTTGACAGAGAACCAGAGTTTTTCAAAACTACTGAAAGCCACCCATGATGGATCCAGGAGCTCCTCCAAGATCCTAAGGATAGCAGCACACACCAGCCATACCTCAATTTCATAATGGATAAGGCTCAGAGATGCACAAATCTCCACCTCCTTCCCCCACTGAGGTGGTTTCTATTAGGAATGAATCGTAGGTGCCTGGAACAGAAAATAATTATGGCAGGCCCTGGAAGCCTGAAATCTCCAACCCTTGATTAATTCATGCTTATCCATATGTAAATACTGTCAGCAGATTTTCTTCATTAGAATACAACAAAAGTTTAGGGAAACAATTGTTTTAGTAAAGGAGCTACAGTACTGAATTATGTCTGTAAAGAGAAAAATCTTCAATTCCAGTGTTTAATTTGCACATCAGTGCAACACTACAGGGGAGCCCCTAGCCAAAACTACCAACGCATCTTAAAATATGTCAAAGGCAAGACTAGTCATTGATCATGGAACAGAAATCTGAGTGCAAGGGAAGAAACTTATTGAACTGAACATGCACAGATCAAGGCTAGCCAAATTCACAGCATGTGTGGAGGGACACACCTGGTTTTGGAGTGGGATGTCATGCCCTCCTGCAACCTGGCACACACATGCAGCACCTGAGGGCCAAAGAGGGAGGGAAGAAGTCGGGTTTATCTCAGACCCCATATGAGATTCATGTCTCAAAGATGCAGCTGACAGTTGCTGCCAGTGAGTACAAGCCATTACAAAAAATGAGGCATCTGCCTCTCGTTGAAAATGGGCTGTCATATATGCAGCACGTGACTTAGAATCTGCGATGGCATGCACTGGAAAAGCAGAATACAGCGAGTGCAGAACTGCCTGACTCACAGATGCTTCTGGTGCAAAATACTCAGGGTGCAATTTAATTCACATAATAATCATAAAATTATGGAATCATAGAATCAACAAGGTTGGAAAGGACCTTTAAGATCATCAAGTCCAACCATTACCCCAGGACTGCCAAGACCACCACTAAACCATATCACTGAGGGATCATATCCATTCTGTGAGATATTCTGGAGTACTCCAGAATATTTAAACTGTACTGAATACTAAAGATTTGATTTTTACCCACATAGGAATCATGTGTACAGTCACAGTTAACATCCTTCCCTAGTCTCAAGCACCTGACGGGTGCCCAAATTAGAAGGGGTCCCCTCAAATCAGAACTGGAGAGTGGGAAGTTCTCACCTTTAATCACCTTCTGGAAGGCTCCATTACTGTATCTATTCGGAGCTCAGAGGAAGTGTTAGGACGTGCTACAACAGGTAATAAAAATACTTCCAATTAATACTAAGTTATTAAATGTACACACAGTAGTTAGAGCCTTTTCAAATGTAAATAACAGCTAATTTGTTCTGAATAAGAACAAATGCCAGACAGAAACCCTAGCCAACACCATGGATTATTCTTCTAGAGAAAAAACAACCCCAACATCCTCTATATTATTAGACTACTTTTCTACTAGCGAAGTTGATTTAGGAAAAATAAAAAGCATCTGGAACAGAAATTCTAGATGCTTTTATTCCTTCTCTGGTTAAACCCTGTTTAGTTAAAAAGCAAACTTGGACTCACAGCTCCTAGACCTCAAGCCAATAAAAATAAAGTTGCCGGCTTGCGAAGGCTGTAGCAGCTGATGCAAAAGCAAAGTGTGCCCTAGCACGAGAACCACAGACCTCTGCATTCCCTGTTAGCGCAGATGTCACAACTCTACCTCACTTCTGGATGTGCAAGCAGTGACCTAAGCACAAGCTCCCTGAAAGCAAAGGCTTTAAAAACGGTGACTGAACTGGTTCAAATTGTATGCTTTGTCTGCTGCATTATAAATAAATCCTGGAAAGTTGTACTTGAGTATTTCAACCACAAGCATTGATATAATACCACCCTGGCTCTGCTTAGGGGTGTTGCAGGGGCAGGGAGGTCTACCAACCCTCCTTCAAATTCAAGAATGGTATCTTGCTACAGCTACGAATAGATTTTGAAATCAGCAGGCATCACGTTAGCAAAGGGTCATTGGCATGCATTGTAGCAGACAACAGGAAGTACAATTAAACACACAGCTGTGAGGTAAGATTTTTGGCAAGAGAAAGAGAGCTTTGGGAAGAAAGTGTCAAGGGCAAAAATAAGAGTAGCGCAGTAACGTGGTCAAGAAGGGGAATGGACGGGTAGAGATGAAGAAAGGGGGGGTGAGAACAGCAGAAAAAGATAAAACATCAGCAAGAGAAGGCAAAGCATAGAGGAGAAGAATGTACAGAAGGAAAAAGATCTCTCTTCGGAGTAATAGTTCTTTAGCAAGGGCAGGAGCCACACTGTTATGCAACAGGATACACTGTTTTCTCTATAGAAAGAGTTTATTTAAGCTTATATGAAATCTCAAAAAAAAAAAAAAGCTGTGGGAGGAAAAGCGAAAGAGAGAGAGAGTAACATCATATTTCTTTCAACTTTTAAATTGCTTTTTAGGTCATATTTCACCCTTCCCTCTCATCCCCCAAGTATTTTCCAGGATGGAATTTTCTTCTTCCCACTCCAGGATTTGGCGTGGGCAGAGCACTGCATATGCTGCTGAACTCAGAACCAAGAAACTGATTCATTCTTCCCTTGAATCTTGTGCTGTGCTATCGTTCAGACTGGGACCAAGCAAACGTCAAAGGCTGCAAGTCAGAAAGATAATTTTACACAGCTTGTATATTCACTCTGTCCCTGCGTAACGGTGGACGAGTAAATATAAATCCAGTTCTAATCCCTGCTAGTTTGTCAAATATTTGTTTATGAATAATTATTCCTCCTCTTGTTCCAGCAGACCTATGCTCTAAAATTCCTCTGAGTTTCGACCATAGCAGAGGGTGGGTTTTTCCCGAAGGTTTCTCAACTCCACAGAACAAAAATCCTTAAACGGAAGACAACCTCACACAATCAACCAGCAAAGCCCTTCAGTCTCACCGACTGTGTTCAACAAGTCTGGATGATTTTCTGCAAGTTTCCTTCCATTTCAGCCTCTGGTACTGTACAATCACACTGCTGGGTATCAATTCAGTACTCAAAAAGGATTCTCAGAATAAGCTATGAGGAGTCATATGACATAAAAGAAGCTGCCCCCAACATAAGTGACAGAGTGTTTTGTATTTTCAAAAGCTGAGGCCACTTTAGTAAGAAAGATTCCCCGCTTACTTCATTTTAGACTTTAAAACAAACAAAAGCGCCAACATTTTAAAAGGTTACACATATTTTGTACTCCCACTGTTTCTTAATAAAACACCATTTGTGTGGGAAACCAGCTTACTTCAGAAACAGGCAAGCCATTAATTGATCCAACATGTTGGCAGTTCTAGAGAAACTCACTATGATGAGAACAAGCAATGCATCTTAACTTTTGAAACAGACTGAGCTTTACCTTAAGGGTACGTAAGTACGCCAAGCTCCTACTACTTTATACTACTTAGTATATAATCTGTGATACTTAAAAGTACCAAGAAGTATAATCTGAACAGCTACTAAACCATGTGTGGGTTATAAAGCAGAGTTTTAAGAAGCTCAAGAGGTTATGAGTTGCTTGTCTCACAAAACCATTGGAAAATACTGAAAAATACCATTTTCCACCAAACCAACCAGAGAGGCATGGCTTTGCCCAAATAAATGGTTAATCTCTTAAAGAGGCTGCACACAAGAGGCTCCAGAAGCACTTCTTTTGCATCAGCAGTATTACAGCACTATAGTTAGGCAACAAATGGTTTTTCAGCACATTCACCCTAGCTGGTTTATTGTGGAAATTCAAAATGTCATTAGAATAACATCCTGTTTTGAAGCCTTTCTGTGTTTCAATTTACCCCTAACTCTGCTAAGATTCAACTAGCATGAAACAGCTGGGCATGATAAGTTACTGGATGCAAACCAAACGCAGATTTCACAATAGGTGTCATTTTAGTCTCCGTGGCATAGGCTGCTGGTATAAAAGACCAGCGACCCACGGCAGAAAACACCATCCCTAAATACAAATCTGGTGATCTGTTTTTAAAACAGCATTATTTCAGATGAAATGCTGTTACAAAACCAGGGGGATTTTTTGGTGGGCACAACCCGAGGTTTGGGTTGTTTCTGATGGTGGGTCTCTGCTTGGCTCCAGTTGATGAGTGCATGTTGGGACTCAAGCACTAACTCCAACAGAGTGTTCACCTGGGAGACTGAACTCCCTCCACATGCCCCCAACAAGCTCAGTGCCGGACAAAATACCTCGTTCTCACCAAATCAGATACCTGGCATCCCTACTCCATCCCACAGCTTTAACACTATCACAGGGAGGACAGTGGACACCGTGTTCCCTGCTCTACTGCACATCCTGATAAGCCTGCACCATAAACACTACGCTTCTCTTCTGAAGGTCTCAATCTGAATCACACCCGATCGCACACAGCACCTGCCTGAGGAAGATGCTCAGGACACCACAAAACATCGGTGCCCCACAGTGGGCTCAGGGTCCCATCCATTCCTTCGACTAAATCAAAACTTTACATCTCCTAAACTTTTCACCCCTGGTGCACCAGCGTGTACTGCTTCCAGCAGCACATCCATCCTTTGCCATGGCAGCATGGAGAGCTGCTCCACAGCCCCCGGGATGGGCACCCACTGCCCAGCGAGGCCCATAGCCTGTCCTGCTCCCTGCCAGGAGGTGTGAGAACACATTCTCCCCACCAGCTCGATCCCATGGGGCAGCAGAGCAGGCTGCACATGCAGTATAGCAGGGCCCGCTTGCCCACGCAGCCCAGACCTCGGGGTGCACCCACGGAGCACATGCAGGGTGCCGGGGCTCACCTGCATGGGGCATGGTGATGGTCTCGTTGGCGTTGCTAGAACCCACGTTGTAGATGACCACAGCGGAGGCGTTCTGGGCGGCGGCGTGGCGGATCTTGTCCTTGTAGGTGCAGTTGCCCACGGGGATGAGGGCCACCCAGCTCTTACCCGGCGCCGGGGCGTTAAAGCGGGTGCCGGGGTCACACGCGTAGCGGTCTGCGGGCGAGGCGGAGAGGGCCACCTGCCCGCGGGCGTCCTGCTTGGGCGACTGCTCGCCGTAGCGCCCGCACTCGCTCTTCTCGCTGCGGAGCTCGGCGCTGCCGGCCGCCGGGTCGGCGTAGGTGATGTTGACGAAGGCCGTGTACCACTCCTCCTTCTCGGCCACGGTGAAGTCCAGGCACAGCAGATGCACGAAACAAAAGGACAGCAGCCATGTTGAGAGAGCCAGGCTGCGGCACGCTTGGATCACAGACATTGCCATCTTCATCTGACGGGCCCCCCCCAAACCAACCCAGCCCGGCCCAGCCCGCCCCGCCGGGCTCTGTGTGGTGTGCGTGCGTGTGAGGGGGGGGTGCGTGTGCGGGGGGTGGTGTATGTGCGCGTGGTGTGTGCGCGCACCCGCGCCGCGCGGGGCGGCGCTGCTCCCGCCGTGCGGGAACGGAGAGGGAGGGATGGAAGGAGCTCTCCCCGCTGCCTAATTCATGCCGGGCCCATTTGGTTTCCTCGCGGTCGCCCCGTCCCCGTCCCCGCCCTCCCCTCTCCCTCAGCTTCCTCCTGCCCCCTTCTCCCCTCCCTCGCTGCAGCTGGCAGCGCAGCGGGCTGGCGGGGTAAGGCGCGGAGAAGAGAGGAGAGAAGAGGAGGGGGATGTTTCCCC
>JAOEHY010027193.1:0-38880 GCA_025447955.1 Psilopsiagon aurifrons
GACTCTTCATTAGGGACTGTAGTGAGAGGACAAGGGGTAAGGGGTTCAAACTTAAACAGGGGAAGTTTAGATTGGATATTAGGAAGAAATTCTTCACTGTAAGAGGCACTGGAATGGGCTGACCAGGGAAGTTGTGAATGCTCCATTGCTGGCGGTGTTCAAGGCCAGGTTGGACATGGTTTAGTGTGAGGTGTCCCTGCCCATGGCAGGAGCACTGGAACTAGATGATCTTAAGGTCCTCTACAACCCTAACTATTCTACGATTCTATTCTATGATTCTGTGAATGCGAGGCACTCCATCTGTCAAAATGTCAGTAGGATTGTTCCTGTCTCTCAAATAACCACAGTCCTGCATAGCTAGTTTTATTCCTTTGGGGACTAAAATATCTCATGGTATCATATCACATAAGCAAAGGTTTCCCACCCAAAACCAGAAGCTTTTCCAAACATTCATGTCACTATGTTGTGACCTGCTGACTCCTGCACTGCTGTGTGCATTTACTACATGGCTGTGCTCCAGTAGCTCTGGCAGATGGAACATCAAGAGAGTCTGTGCTCTCACATCTCCATTTATACTAATTCTCTTTTTGTCAATGTAATAATACAAGTTTCATAACTGAATTTATCTATAGGAATCATTTCATGTATTTACAATTGTTTGCCACTTGCTTTCTCTTTTTTGGAGGCATAAATGGTAGAGATTCTTTAAACAAAAAAATTGACCCAAGTTGTAGATGTCATACTGAGATGCCCAACAAAAACTTTAGAATGACTGAGGTTCATATCCAAAACAAATTCCTCCAGAAAGGTAAAAGCTGCAGTCATCATGCAGTGCTAAGCATCTAACCCATATTTAACCAAGTGTTTCTAGTAATTAAGAGCAGAAGGGTGACTGAATAGAGAGTTCTGAGTAAATTGAGTGATGCTAGGCACCATATGCAAAAGGGGGTTGTGGACCCAAGCGCTGAGTCCAAACTTCCTCAAATTTCAGTGATGTTTTATCCTGGAGTTGCAGATTGAATAAATCACAATTTCAGAACTTAGAGTCTTTTGCCCTAATATTTTCAAAAGCCTCACTGCACTTGAAGGAGCACACAAATTCACCACTTTATTCCACAAGGAAAAATTCCTCTAGAAAATTTTCTACCAAGACTGGAAGACTCCTATGAAGAACTACACATTTCACCTACCATGCCACATTTTTTCTCCACCATTTTCTTTCATCTAACCAATCTCCCACCAGACTGTCCACCCACTGAAATCCTTTCTAAACCACTGACTTTTGTCTTTTTGTGTAACTGATTCATGCTTTCACTTATAGAATTCTTCACACTGGCAGTTCTTACTGGATCTCCAGTAAGAGGGAGCACAAGCAGTTCTATGCAACACAATTTCATTTTGGGAAGTGAATCTGAATAATTACTTTTTCTAAATAATTATTATTTCTTTTGCATGAGAAAATTTGAAAGTCTGACTTTTCATTCCCAAACAGATTTTTTTTCAAAATGACAATTTGACGCAACAAAAATCCTATTCGTTGATCAGACACTCAAATATTAGGCACAAAAACATTAGCATTACCCAAAACACTTTAGTGATAGAGCTGTAAAGCTGCTATGCATCAGACGGGAGCTCTGCAGAGTAAATAAGTAGTGCAAAGCTTCACTGGGATTATTTTTACAAATAGCTTTCTTTAAAGGTGTTTGGTTGACAGAAAATAACTGTCTGGATCTCCAGTCTGCCTTTCCAAAAAGGCTGCCTGAGTCATAGTTTTGACCCATCTGCAAAGGTCTGCATGAAGTGAAAAATACATGAAGTGCCCTGAATTTGACTCCATTGTTATTTTGAAGTTGTACATGGTGCAGAAGCTATGAATAGGCCATGGGACGGGTGGTATGTGCACTAAAACAAAGAACTAATGCTGCTATTACAGACTCCAAATATGCACTAATTTTCCAAATTATCAACACTGGCTCCTGCAGCTAATGGGGAATGAAATGCTCCAGGATCCTTCATTAATATCTTTATCGTTGACGTAGCATGAAGTGGAGAATAATGCAATCTTAAAAATGGAGAATGATATAACAAAAAGCCCAAAACTGTAGAGTGGAGCTTTTATTTGCATTTAGTTTTATAACCAATTCACTTCCTTTTAGTAAAATTGCAGTAAAACTATTTTACTACTTAGCTGCAAGCTATTGTTTAACCAGCACACTAAACCCACCATTAACTTTCAGCCATCTCAGATTTGCTCACTAAGAGCAGCATTCCTGCATTAGGATGCTCTCTCCAGTATGTTCAGAAAGCAGTAACACCCTGCATAAAATGCACAAAGAGAAAGGAAAAGGGTATCATCCTTCATAGACAGAAAAAAGTCTTTGCTGTTTATTCACCACAATACTTAAACCTCATTACTGTGTAAAGCCACAGATGTATTCTCTCTCGCCTGCCCTAATAAAGCTAAAGGCAGCAAGTAAGGTATTTTTGATTATTAATTAAACAAAGGCACTCCCAAATTGCTATGGTGCCACAGAGCAGAGAGACAACACCCAGGTCTGCTGCTATTAGATTCCTGCTCACCAGCTCTGCAAGTCATCCCGAGTGAGACTCATTCACCAGGCAGAATTCAGTGAAACAAACAAAACTGGAAAGCAGCATCACCATGCAACTGGCTGGAAGGTATTACAGAATTCAGCTCCTGCCACAATGTATCTTCCACTTGAACCAAAGCATTTCATCAAGCGAGTTTTCTGTATAAACCAGTTTGCAACAAGAATTGATTTAATTTATTGCACCAGATGGTACAGTCAGAAAAAGCGAGGGGTGTTCAGTTTGAGATTCACTTGACACAGACTGACCTGCAGAAATGGAATCATTTTTAGGCTCAAGTCCCCTAACAGACTGTCATAGCAGCATTCCTTTACAAAAATGATCTTTTGACAAGTGGTCAACAGCAGTTTGGAAGTAACCTAAAAATTGTTAGAAATTGCATTAAGAATGATTTGAGAGGATGCTGCATAGAGAAGCTGGAAGCTTAAGGCTCCCTGCACAGTACTGAGCCAGATCATGGAATGAAGTCACAGGTTTGTTTGCTCACCAAACAAGCAACAGGAAGTAAGTACGCAACATGGTGTGCTCTCATGAAGGCAAAAGGCAAAACTCCAGCTTCCCTGGAGAGGTTCTGGCTAATAGATTCACATGCTGCAGAGCAAAAGAAGTTGTTCTCCTTTACATGAGCAACGATAGTGACAGCAAGAAAACCTCATCATCATGCAATAAAAATAATCATTTTTCTCTACAATTGAAATTATCTGTAAAAGTAAAGCACCATTTTCATTTTCCCCACGTTTCTGTAAATTTAACATTTCTTTACATTTTAAATGAATTTCTTTAATCTTTTAATATTAACAACTTTTAATATATTTAATCTTTCAAGGTACACATCAGTTACCTGGGAAGAAGAAAGTTAAACCCTTTTTTTTCCCCCTCATTTCCGAAGTCAGAAGGAGCCTGTAAGTAAGTCAGACACAAGCTCTGCTAACCAAATTCACATGCAGCAAATGGTCCCACTAGCTTCCCCAGAGCACTTCAATGAGTGTGCAGCACAATACATTTTCACAGCACAGGCGCTAGAAGTCGACACTCATCCCAAAAGATTCAAACAATATGACAGCTCCCACAAATCCTTACAGCCTGGAACTGAAACAGTTAAAAAGTAAAGCTACTTGCATCAGGAGTTTTGTGTTCCTACATTTCCTGTATTTGACAGAAGAAATGGGGTGGCTTTATTTCAAAAACCTATCTGACTGCCTCAGAGAGACAATTGGAAAATTCCTATTATTATAGTGCACTCATGCTTAAGTTTCATTGACATAGCAATGTCAATCACCAGAAAGAGGGTCTCATAGTTCAAGATATAGCCTACTACTGCTTACATCAATTCTTAGGCTTTTTGATGACTTTAATTTACCAGTTATAAGAATGCTATATGCTTCATGGGCTGAGCCAGGACAGTAAGAGCAGAAACTGGGACTGGTTCTGTACAATACCTACATGAGAGACAAAGTCAAGCAAAGTATATGCTGATATATTGCACATGTCAACCAGGAAGTTTACAAGGAAATACAGGTGTGACAATCTAATTGGTCAAGAGAAAGAAGAAACCTGAGTATAATGAACATCACTCAAAACAATGGAGACACCCTTAGCTGGATCTCTGTCTGATAGACTGCCATTTTCTTCTAAAAAAAGAATATAAAGATTTTATAGGATACCATGCCAGAGATCCTGCCTCCTAACCGTAGAGATCCACTTCACACGTACACAGGCATGACATGTAACGCCCAAGTGTCCACACAGAGCTCACCTAAAGCCACAAATCATTTTTAGCTTCTAGGTGACATCACTGCCAATTCTTCTTATGATTTTAAAAGAGAAAATACAGGGAGCTAGAACAGACAGTAGAGCCTGACAGATATTTACAGGTTATTATTTGATCATATGAAAAATCATATGAAACAGGTGAAAGTAACATCTACCATATAAACCTTTAATTAAAATAATAGTAATACTTACAGGCTCCCATGCCTATGGTCTGTTGGCATGTTGCACCCACATAACTGCATAGTACTGAAGGGTATGGATAGATTATTTGTTTCTCTCTAGGCAACTAACATCACCTACCTGACTGCTATTCTTTATCATCAGTTCACTTAGCTCTTTAATAACATATTTGATATTCAAATCCTACAGTCAGGGGAGGGAGCAGCACTGTGTATTGGATTAGCAACTTGAATGTCAGCACTGCTAGTCAATGCACCAAGGTAGCAGACACCAGAGCTTCACACTGACCAAGCAAACACAGCCATTTCCCCCATTCTGCCTGTTCTTGATTTATATGCCTTCATCTATGCTAGAAAGCAGGTGGGTTCTATCAACTGGCCCCAGGTTATTTCTGCCTAGCAACATGTGCAGAATGCAGCGTGCTGCTGGTCACAGGCAGTGCTCCACCAGCTGCCTGTTTGTTCTGCACCTCCAGCAGCTGCGTGGTATAAAATAGGAGTACAGGAACTGATGCCACAACCTGGTGTTTGTAATGACTTAACACATTCAACTCTGAAAACTTAGCCAAGGGAGGATAGCTACAGGTCTTTCAATAGAAAATGAGAAATGACACCTTATTCCATCCTCTCCATTCAGACATATTAAAAGCAGAAACAGCTCCTAACAGACCACTCTATTTTACATATTCATGACTTCATGAAGTTTTCAGTGGCCTGCTTTCAGATCACACTCCAATCTTCATCTTTTCCACCCAGATTTATTGGCATACAGAGATTAAGCTACTTGTGACTCAACTATATGGGAATTCCCTGACTCCCAGGGAAACTCTAAATGATACAACCAGATACAGGGAACAGATGTATGAAAAAAGGCTGCATTGCTTAAGCTCACTTCTATTTCAGCCATTCTCAGCTGCTGGAATGACCTTATGAGGGAAGGGGAAATGAGAGCTGTGTGCCCCGTCCCGTCTTCCAAATCTCTATGGAAACTTGTGATAGCTGAAAGTTATCACAGCCCTTAGACCACTATCAACAAAGTATTTCACAAGAATTGGGATAGTATTGCTTATGCCAGCTACAGAAAATGTAGTTTAAAGATGCACTGAGCTCTGACGCTATTGTCATGACACTGGCTGGAACTGGGCCAGCAGGAGAGTGGGAACACCCATTCTCCTATCAGCTCCCTGTGACTGATACTGCTTATTTAGTGTCACCACCTGCAGGAGTCTGCTTACCGTTTCCAGGCCAGAACATTTAAACAAGACTTTAAGTACACGTTGCCTTAACTGGCTTAAATAGCCAGCTAACTATTCTGATAGGGGTATTAAAACTACACAGGCAAGGTGCATGACCCACACCATGGTGAAACATGAGCACCTCTTGGGTCAAAGTTAATAACCAGTCATCACTGTTCAAGCAAAAACATCTTAATCTGTGTATGTCATCTTTCTATTATTTTAGCTATAGTAACGGTCAGCTGTAGCTCAGAGTGGCATATGTCTGGGTTCAATTATAGCTTCGCCTTTGTACTATTTAACCTTCTTTCATATATGCTATATATGTAGAATCACAAAACAACAGAATTGTTGGATTTAGAAGGCATCTAAGGAGACTGTAGTCCAAGACCCCTCCTCAAAGAAGGGTTACCTACTGCAGGTTGCTTTGGGTTGTATCCAGTTGGGTTTTGAATATGTTCAAGGATGGAGATTCCACAACTTTTATAGACAGCTTGTTCTAGTCTTCAATTATCTTCACATTACCAAGAAAAAGTTTTATCTTTCATTTGCATGGAATTTCCTGAATTTCAGCTTGGGCTCGTTGCCTCTCATCCTGCCACATGATGTCTGGCTTTGTCTTTTTTACTTTCCCTACATCAGGTATTTATACACACTGATGAGATCCCCCTGAACCATCTCTTCTGCAGGCTGAACAGTCCCAGCTCTCTCAGCCTCTTCTTGAATGACAGATGCTTCATCCCTTCACCACCATTGAAGCCCTTTCCTGGCCTTGTTCCAATATGTCCATGTCTCTCCTGTACTGGGGAGCCTAGAACTGGACCCGGAACTCCAGATGTGGCCTCACTTTGTCCTGCTGGTAATGCTTTGCCTAATGCAGCAGTAGAGGCTGTTGGTTGCCTTTGCCATAACAGCATGCAATTGGCTAATATCCAACTTGCTGTCCACCAGGAAGCCCAGCATGTCTTGGTGCCTCCCCAGGTGCAGGACTTTGCATCATGCTTTGTTGAAGTTCATGTGGTTCATTTCTCCAACCTGTCAAGGTCCCTCTGCATGGTATCATAGAAGCATAGAATAGTTAGGATTGAAAAGGACCTTAAGATCGCCAAGTTCTAACCCCCCTACCACAAGCAGGGATGCCACACACTAAACCATGTCACCCAAGACTCCGTCCAGCCTGGCCTTGAACCACTTCCCCCAGCTTTGTATTACCTGTAGACTTGTTCAGGGTGCGCTCTTCTATCCATTAATGAGGATGTTAGATAATACTGGCCCTATTATGGACCCTGCGGTACACCACTAGTGACTGGCATCCAACTCATGTGTTGCCAATCACAACCCTTTGAGCCTAGCAGTCGACATCATTCTTCTCTTACTTAGTCCATACTTCATCAGTTTTTCTGCAGGGAAGCATGGGAGGGGTATCTTCCCTCATGCAATGCCAATGTGTTGTGATATGTTCCCTGACTTAGAAAACAGCTCAATTCCTTCAAGACAGATGATCTTTGAGAAGCCATCATCACTAATGCTGCTCCTGTGACAGCCTTCTACACATATTCTTTACAAGAAATTAGTTTACTGATAACATGTGCTAAGAGATTATTAGCAGTATAATGTTATTCTGCAAAGAAATAGAAAGATTCTCATCCCTGTGAGATGGGCTATTTTTGAAGTAACTGAGGCTTTGCTGAAAATTCAGCAAAACTTTATATTCACACAATCACGGAATGCAAAAAAAGAGGAAGGATTCTGTATTGAGACTATGTCAGGATTTGTAGCTCTACAGGGATCTTTACAGGTGATCTTGGTAGAGATCTTTTAAAGGTTTCTGTCCTTCACATTTTTGTTATATTGGCAAATAAAATATTATTGACAAATAAAATATTATTTTAGGATCCAGAATATCACCATAGCATACAACATTGTCAACCTAAACCCAAAACACTAAGGAAAAGGTGAAGCTTGAGGCATTCTGCTATAGAATGACTTCATGCAACGAGAAGAAAAAGAAGTAGTCCACAATATGTCATTAAGATACTGCATAACAAAAGGAAGTTATATTATGTCAATATTTGCAGACAAGAATTTCGAGAAGCCTTCAGAAGCACATTCAACATGAGGAACCTACCTCTCTGGGGGGAGAGCTTTTTCTTTCCCTTTACCCCCAAGTGCAGTATTCGAAATTCTGTCTATTGCCACAACTGACATACTGTCCTGGGTTCAGCAGTAACAGTCATTTTTCTCCTTCTAGGTTAGCTGGTGCAGAGCTCTGTTTTTGACTTTTGGCCTGGGAACAGAGCTGATAACACCGATGTTTTTAGTTACTGCCCAGTAATGTTTTGGTTTGACCAAGGACTTTCTGACTCTTATGCTCTGCAGGGAGGAGGGAAAGTCAGGAGGAAGCAGAGACAGAACACCTGACCCAAACTGACCAAAGAGGTATTCCATACCACAGCACGTCATGCCCAGGATGAAAAAAACAGAGGGCAGAGACCCAGAAGGGTGGGGGGTGCATTGCTTGGTCAGGCTGGGCATATGTGGTGAGTGATTGTATTCTTTTCCCTTGTATTTCCCTGGTCATTATTATTACTAGTGGTAGCAGTAGTGGTTTGTGTTACACCTTAGTTACTAAACTGTTCTTATCTCAACATGTGGGAGTTGCATTCTTTTGATTCTCCTCCCCATTCCTTGGGAGCTGGGGGCAAGAAAGAGGGGGAGAGTGAGTGAGCAAACTTCGTGAGGGGCTTAAACAGTTCTTTTTGTCACCCAGCGTGGGGCTTGAAGGGTTGAGATAACAATAGGATTAATAGCCACTTGTCACAATGCTGATTTATTGGCTCTCAAAGTTGTTGCTGTTGGTTCTGTTGAGTTCACGGTTTCAGCCTGTTGAACCTTACCTACTTACACCATGACACTTTCTCTACTATAATTCAAGATGCCAGCTGGGCTTGTTCAATCTCTTGAAAAGGAGAATAAGGGACTATCTAATAGCAGCCTGAAACTACTTGAACAGGTGCTACAAAGATGAAGGATTCAAACTTTTCCATAAGCTCTAGTTTGGGAGGTTGATAGTAGACATCAGGAAAACCATCTTCATGCAGAGGATGGTGTAGCACTGGTACATGTTACCTAGAGAGATGAAAGGACAACTTCACTCTCAGGTTTTCAAGAATTGGTTCAACAAAGTTTGAATCTTCATGTCATCATCCATATAACACTGAATACAAAACTAAGCTGTCCAAAACACAAAGGTCTTCCCACCATCCTCATATATTACAGTATATTAAAAACAGGAAACTGCTGGCTTACAGATTTCAAGCAATACTGAAAACTGAATATCAGTTATTCAGATAGGGGAGGAGTCATTGCCTTTAATCCTGCAATACGGCAAATCTTCTGGTTTTAAACATAGTTAGTCATTTCAATTATTTAAAATACATTTACTTAAAGTTAAGTAGAAGAATTTCAGTCACGAAATCATGACCAACTTACCCAGTTAAGAAAACCAGATAAACAGTCTCCTTTGCAGTGTGTGAAACACCCTCAGCTTCCCAATCCCTCTCATCAAAGAATCCCTCTTCATTCATTCACTGCCTCCCTTGTTTTGACTGAACAAAACAGTTCAATGTTAAATCTAAATGTTGTCAGGATGAGGCCTTGTCTTACCAAACACAAGCTGAGCAATTAAGTCCCACAGATGCTGAAAACCTTGACACTCCTTGGTGTAACAGAGCATGGTAGTATTCTTACCATCAGGAAAAAAGCTATTAAACAATGCAAGAGTAAGTATACTTACTACTGGTGTTCAGATGACGTACTGATTTTAAAACATGTCATTCGGAAATGCCTTCCAAATATCAGTACTTCACCGCTCAAGAGTGTATAATGTAAGAACTAGTTACAAGATAAATTCCCACCTTTATCTGAAGTTATATAAAGGATGTTCCACATTTTTTATACCAGCCTCCCAATTTACATCAAGTGGTGGTGATTTGTATTGTAAACATGCACAGGCAAGTGGAAAAGAATGCCTTTAGAGGTATCAAAATCCTGATGGGTTGGTGTTTTTTCCTTTGAAAGCAGTGATCAAAGAATCAGAATGTCATATTTTAAATCCTAACCACCTCTTCTGCTATCCAGGTTGAAAACCTTTACCATAAACTGTAAGTTCTGCAAATTAATTGAGTCATTCATTCAACAAAAAAAGAGGAAAGTGTTGGGCCGACATGTTTTGGAAAATCATATCTTTCAAGGCAAGTCATCAGATTTTCCTGAGCTACAGTTACCAGCTTTAAGTATTCAGCAGCAGAAAGAAGCTGAACTTTTGACTTTCCAGCTTTGCATTGAAATGTGGTTCTGTACTGAATATAAAGTAGATAGCAGAATGGTTGAACCATGATCTTCCAACTCTCAGGGGAACGTCTGGACCACTTATAAGATATCAAGTCCTTCCGAGTCTGTTCTTTAGCAGTGCTTTCCACTTGCATGAATTAGCAAACATTTCCTAATTTTTCCAACGTGAGAAAAATCACTTTCTTGCCTAACAGATGAACAACTAAGCTGGGAAGTGGGGGATCTGGGGTCTGGTACCTGCTCCAGCATAAATGACTATTAGACAAAAAGAAACAGACTTGACAGGAGTGACTGCCATACCCCAATCCAGAAAGCACCTACCTATAATCCTCTAGACAAGGATTTCAATTATTCTGGGGGAAGAGTGAAATAGAATGGGACCTGCATCTGACATAGGTGGCAGAGGTGTCCAAAATTTTGGGTGGGAATCCTTTCCAGAAAAATTATCAGTCAGATTTCATCCAAACAGCTTTCAGGTAATAAAATATTATTATGCAGTTCATGTGGTCAGAGCACTGACAGAAGAAGTTTGATCAGTTCCCAAACTAATGTATTCTACTTTCAACCACCATGTCTTACAACACACTACTACTTTAACAGCACTGGGAGCTCGTTGACTCCCAGATACGGCTGTCTCTGGCTTTTACTCAGATCATTGCTAGTGTGGGGCCGACTATACACTTCATTCATTACTTTTATTCCTCTATTGTCAAATTTTCCAATTTATTTTGAGCAGCAGATCACAAGACTTGGAAGCACATGTTTGTGATTAAATTAGAAGAAATGGCTGGATTGCAAATGGCATGTGTCACAAAACACAAGGAAAAACAAAGCACTTCAGAAAATTATTTCAAAACACCTGTAACATCGTTCCCTTGATACTGTGCTGATTTCATAGAATCACAGAGTGGTTTGGATTGGAAGGGACATTAAACATCATCTAATTCCAACCCCTCTTCCATGACACTTTCCACTAGACCAGGTTACTCAAAGACACATCTAACCTGGCTTTTTAAATCAAGATTTCAATTGCAATGTAATTTTTTTCTACCAGCATACACAACACAGACATTTCTGTGTAACACAATGAACCTTCAGACAAGAAAAATTAAAATCAAAGGAAAAATCCAATTACTAGTTTTGTAAAGATACTAAATATTAATGGTAAATGGGGTCCACCAGATCTTCATAGAAAAAAGGAAAAACCTTCTGGGATAGTCCTATTTTGTTCCAAGCTCCTCTCCTGGGGCAATTCCTGCAGGAGCTAGTCACTGAGACAGAGAAAATAGCCCCCAACAAATGGCCAGAAGCTAACTCAGAGGTGGGGTCCAATCTCAGAACCCAAGCAGGGAGCTGTGGGAAAGGCTGAGCTCCCCTCTCTTCATTAACAAGGCACAAGGATAGTTTGGAGACATGTTCAACCACTACATTGAGATCACTGGGTTTGAGCTGACAGGGAAGCCTCTCTGACTAGCTGTATTTGAATTACTGAGTTTCCTACAGGAAACAATTTTGCCAGAGCAGCACAAAACTCTGTGGGAATAGGATAAGGTAAGTGCATCTCCTCAAAACAGGAGAAAGAAAAGGTGCAGGCTAAATGAAAGGACATCTAAAGCAGGAGACAAGGGGCAGGTGGGGACTTAGTTTTGAGGATATATCTTAAACAAAACCAATTTTTTTTAAAAAGCATGTGAATGGCAGCCTACGTGCTCCTGACCTCTTCACATCACCAGAGAGCAAACAGAGCGCCTGTTACAGGCTTAAAAACTGCCAAATGCTACCAGATGTGACCTGAGGAGACAATCAGCAAGAGCATGTTAAATTACAGTTATAAATTGCCTGAGCTGAGACCAAGATTTGAGAAATGGGTACTTAATGTTTGACTCTACACCTACACTGAAGTGGATTAAGGCTGTAACCTGATTGTCCAAAGTGAGTGCTCCCATGTCTAGATACAGATCTTGGAAACTTTTTTGGAATATGTTTTAGAAGAAAATCCACATGGATGGGATTTGGATATACAATATAGAAGCTAACAAAATACAACTCTGAATCTTCAGGGAGAAGTGAGGGAGGAGGAGCAGAAATTCATATGCAAACTTTCTCATTTAATTTCTATATCAGGAAAACATACATTTATCATAAAAAATACAGAAATAGGAATTAAAATGACTGACCTCCCTGGGAGCTTTATTTTTACTCTTCTAGCATGTAAAGCGTCTAAGCAAAGCGTAGTACTACTGTGCATTTGTAAGGAACAGCAATGTTTTTCTTTCGCTTGAGTTCACCATCTTGCTTCTGCACTTTGTTTTCCCAATTATTATTTATGAAAGAGTAAAAAACGCCCCAAACAAAACAATAAAGCATGATCCAAAAAAAAACATTCTCTTCAGGATATCCATAAAGAAATGGGTGCTGTTAGCAGCCATCAGAGAGCACTGTGAATTTCAAACAGGAAAATCCATATCTGATGGATTTCATCTACCCAACTGAGTAATGTTAAGTGTTTGCTGCCCATGAACATGTGATTTTAATCTCGCTGAAATATATGAGGCGTGCACCAAGGAGAGCATACTGTAGTTTCAACATACATAGAAGAGTTCAGAATTGCACTGACCTCTGAGGAAGGGCCATCTGCAGTCAGTACCACAGGAGGGATGGCCTGCCAGCCACCTAAGAGATTCTTGTTTTCCTGAGCATTGCACGGTACCTGACACCTTAAATGGTTGATTTTCATGTTGCAGTTAAAAATAAATGCCTATATAACTAATTAAGCATAGCATTTGAATTAAATGTTTATTTTGACCTCCACTTATAAACACAGCTCATTGTTATAGCTCCCAAGCACATTGCTTTTTGTGGAGAACTTTGTAAACTTTCTTTTAGGCTTTACTACGGTTTCCCTATGTGCTGTTATAACTGCACATGTACACACATATCGATAGAATGTGCATAGTTAATTATCTAATTAAAATCTAAAGTTCTGAGTCATTAATCTAACTTTTTCAAAGGACTAAACGAACAACTACCGGAATTGGTTTTTCAACCAATCAAAAAAAGACAAATCAGTCTTCAGGCAAATCAGGAGTCTTGATTTAAGCTTACCTGGACTTGGATCTTTGCCAGTCTTTGAAAAGCACCTTTCAATAACTGTCCCAAAAGTCTATAGAAACATCTCTGGGCTCCAGATGCAACAGCTGAAAAGAAAATGTGATGTTATTTAAGGACAAAATTAAACCTGAATGTTTTGGTGGGGAAAAATGTTGAAAGTTTAGTTCTTTGTAAGTAGTATTCAAATCCAAAGCCTGTGGGTGGAGTTGGGTTTGTGAAGGTGCATAAATAGGCAGTGGGATCAGCAGCATTCACACTGTAACCAGGATCACCTTCTCACACGGGCAAGCATCTCGGAGAGTAAACAAGGTAAGGTGGAGCACGCTTACTGCTTTAGAAAGCACATGGGGAGCTGTGAGCTTGGGTTACCTGGGACTGGGGGGCCGACCCGTAGAAAGAAAGAAACTGCAGCAAAGTAGGTATACTTCAGCAGAGCTTGCTATGAAAAACAACTGTGTAGAGAGATTCTGGCTTTGCAGGTTAAAAGAACCAAGAGAAGAGGGGTTTAGGGGGGAAAGCACAAAACTTCGCAGAAGTACACATAGCCTTCTAGAAGGAAGGTTTTAAACAGCAGGTCTAATGTTCCTCTGTCTTTGCTTTCTGCTTTCTGGATCAGCAACAGCATAAAATTTACCTGGTCTTCTATTTCCTGGTTGTTCCGTAAGTTCTTTCTCTTTTCTTTTAAAGAAGTATTATTTCCACTCTATAGCTCTGGCCAAAACAACTCTTGAGGCAACCCTGAGAATGCACTGGTTTTAATTTACTTTTATGCAATTTGCTTCCTTGGCAAGGAGACTTTTCTTAGGGCAGAAAGCCAGTCTCCTGCAATAGTCATATTTCATGACCTTAAAACAATGACTCTGTGGATGTTTGAGGTCTACTGGACATCCCAGCAGCAAAGAGTGCTGTACCTCTGCTGGAAACTCATTTCATGTCTCCTCCTGCAGTTCCTACCCAGAAAAATGCTACTGTTTCCCTCGAGTTTCATTTTCATTGTCTGAATTTTAAAACCTGTCAGCCTGTTGTAGTTTTTGCATAAATCTTTTGAATTTTCTGTATGGCTTCTGGAATACTGTAGCTTTTCTTGCTGTACCCATTACATCGGTGTTCTAGTTCCTAGGAGGAAATCCAATGAGAAAACATAGGGTCATGTTGCTGAAGTATTTTCCCCCATCAGAGAAGCATCCCAGGATGTGGCTGAGGAGCTTCCCAGCTGACACGCCTCATCTCCATGCCCCAGAGTCTGGCTCAGGAAAAGCTCTCTGCTTGGTGTTGCTTACACCAGCAAACTCCATTTCAGTGCTCACATACACACCCTTTATTATAGATTCTATTGCTTTTAAGGATTAGATCATGCTTTTAAGGGGGAAGACCAGGTCAGAAGTTTCAACAGCATTAAGCTGTGCCTATGCCAATGGCTCACTGTACAGGCTAACTTGATATATTGACTTCCCATTTGAGCTGCTCCCGCTGCAAAACAGAAGAAGAGCTGGGACAAGTTAATTTTTCAGCACCTGCTGCTAGGTCACTGTAACACTGGGAGGCCGGGGTAGAACTGCGAACTTACCAGCACCTGCAATTACTTTTGGAATTGCCAAAGCTCAGCTGGTTCACTGAGCAAATTCAGTATGTGTAAAAAGAAGAGAGAAAAACTAACACATACGTGTGCATCTTCAAAGGACCAGAGCCCAAGGGCATGAACAGGGCAGGAGAAAGCAGGCAGGTCCTTCCTGGTAATTTGGTAAGCAAACCTCACAGTTCCTTGCTGTTCCCCCAAGCCCAGGCCCCTGCCTGGAGCACTTTGTTTCAGCCCTGACTCACCCAGCTGCATACCTGTGACTCGACCTGCTGCCGCTCTAAAGTCCTTATCTGCTGTGTGCCTCAAAGCAAGCACCAGCCTGGGAGGCACGGCCACATCACTTTTCTCTCTTCTGTTCCCAGGAGCAGCCATGGAGAAGAGTTACATGTCCATGTTCCTGCTGCTCATTGCCATTTCCTGTGCTCTGGCAAAGGATGCAGGCAAGAAGGAGACAAAGGAGACTACTGCTAAACCAAAACTGCCTCAGACACTCTCCAGAGGTAAAAATAAAAGAAACAAACAAAAAAATCACACACATGCACACAAAAAAGAGCTGCAATTTGCTAAAGTTTTGACTCCTCTGCTGTTCCAATAAATTAATTTTCTTGCCATTCATTCTGCAAATACATTTTCTAGTATTTCCTAGCACCCCTTCCCCCTTCATTCACTATTTTGAATCTGTGGCCCTGCTTAAAACGCTGCTTCTTCTTCCCCTGCAGGCTGGGGAGACCAGCTCATCTGGACACAGACCTACGAGGAAGCCCTCTTCCGTGCCAAGCATGGGTACTGTGCCCCACTCAGCATCCCACATCCCCCTGTACTTCCTTCCACCTCCCCATCCCCTAATGAGGACTCTTCTTTTCCAGCAACAAACCCCTGATGATTATCCACCACCTGGATGACTGCCCGCACAGCCAAGGTAATTCCTTTGCACTGAAAAAGAATATTAAAGTCATCAGGTTTTTGGTTTCTGGATAAATGCTGCTTAAAAAATATCAGCAGCCACCATTCTGGTGGCTTAGTGAAATACTAACTTGGAGCATTCTTCAAGACACTGTCCCACATAGGTATTTTTCTGATGTCCAGAAGTAAAATAAAAATGATAATTCAGTGTTATGTGATACAGAATGGATAGAGAAACAAGCACAGATCAGCAGGTTTTGACCTGTGACAAATGTGGTTTTGGTTGGTGTCACGATCAGCCAAAACCAGTAGCAAGACCAGGAACAACAAACAACAACGTATTGGACAGGACATATTCAGCTCTCAAGATCACTGATGATCGAGACTGAATGTGGCCAGGGTCTAAACCACACTAGGCTGACACTGAGTTCTTGTGTGATTTCTGGTAACTGGGACTGCTCTTTTCCCAGTGTTTCTGGATTTAACTGAGAGCCCTTCTTCCTGCAAGCTGACCCACAAGGCAAGACCTTTGCCATGGATCCAGAAGGATATTTGTACAAGCATTAAAATCCTTTCAAGCATTTCAGGTTGCAGTCCTACACACCGTATAGGTAGTGCCTTAAGAACTGGAGCCAGAAACTGTAATAGCAGAACAGCACTTAGAGGGCCGAATGCTCCAATTCAAACTTAAGCAGACAAATTTGAGAGTGAGCTGCACTATATGGAGGAACAAGAGATATTTCATACCATCATAATTACTCTTTATCGCAGAATATGAATGAATGAGTTGATCATCTTCCAGTGGAATGAAAATCTCCTTTTGCTGTAACTGTAAACCGGGAATTCTCACTTTGGTTCTATCAGTTTGTTTGAATTTCTTTTTCAAGGACAATATATCTCAGGGTATTAATTTGTATTCCCATTTGTTTCCATTTTAGCCCTCAAGAAGGTCTTTGCTGAGCATAAGGATATACAGAAGCTGGCTGAAAAATTCATTCTCCTGAACCTTGTGGTAAGTTTCCCTGTTACACTTTAGTAAGTGAATGCAACAAATTCCTAATTTTAACTATGGCTTCTCTATAATTAGTCAGTGTAATGGCTGGGAAAATGGCCATTACTGAAGCACAACAGATTTAGTAGCAAGTCTCTTTCACCTGTAGCTATCATAAACTAAAAATATGAGGCAATTTAAAGTGTCATAATGAAGTGAGCTGTTGTTACCAATTTGCAACTCCAGCTGTTAAAGATTACATTCAGACAGTGAATGTCTTAAACTGCAAAATTATTTGAGCTGTATTTCATAAGACAAAGTACAATGAAGGAAAAAAGTATTTATGCTCCCCTTGACTGGGAACCTTCTCTGTTTTTCTGAAGTATGAAACCACAGACAAGAATCTTTCACCCGATGGCCAGTATGTCCCTCGGATTTTGTTCATAGGTAAGTACCTCAAGCATCAAAGCTTATCTGAGGTCAAAGCCCCAACTGTGCCATGCACCTCAAACCCTCAGCATTACTAATTTATTCCATGGGAAATATGAAATTTCTGGTTGGTTTTGTTGTATCAGACTTCAAAGCAACACAGCTGGGTCATTGGCTTCACAGTTCCATCATTCCTCCCTTAGGGATTCCACGAATGATATAATTCCTTCCATTGAAATGACATGATGCCATAGAACGGGCACTGGCTCAGCCTTCCTCACCCTTCTATCTCTAGAAATACTGTAAACCTGCCGGGTTGTGGTGTGCAACACAACCTTGGACACTGCTGGAACAGCAGTGCTTCAGGGGCTGATTTTCAAAGCTCGGGACTCAGTTCTGAGCTCTCCTAACATGCACAGAACCCTCCAAAGCTCTTGCATTTTGGAGATGTGTTAGAACCCATGCATGCATCCAAGTATACCCTCTCCCAGAACAGGTATGCAGCCTCCCATACTGCACACATGCATCATTAACACATACTTTTACAAGCCTAGGTCAAGATGCCCCTTTTCAACAGACTGAAGCAACTGTCACATTATCTCTTCCTTAATTATTTCTTTTTAAACAACATTTGTAGCCTGAAAGCAGCCTCACCTTGCAGAGTTACTCCAGGTTCTATGCAGTAGCACAGCGCCCCATGCTGATCAACTTGATCAGAATTGAACCTATTCCCTTCTTAATCAACCTGCAAACATTTAAAACAGAAATGTCACTGACTTTGCAGAACCATCTCTTGGTTGCTAGTGGAAGCAGATGTGTCCTGCAGAAACCTTTAGAAAGCAAGCAGAAGCACAGAAAGGTCTGTCCTCTGCTTGAAAGTTAGTTTGTCCTCTGCAGCTTCTCTCATCCATGTTTTCCAGATCCTTCCCTGACTGTGAGAGCAGATATTACTGGGAGATACTCAAACCGTCTTTATGCATACGAGCCCTCTGACATTTCATTGTGTAAGTAGTGTATTCTGACATATTCTGAAACACTCTGAGATATGCTGAAAGCAGTCACATTTTTCACACGACAACGAGTAACAGCAGACATCACAGACTTTCGCAATCAGCACTTGCTGAATGACAGCTACCTAGGATTAAAAATAAACAGGGTGCTAGACTTAAACTCAGTGAGTTGAAGAGAATGATGGCAGAGCCCTGAGCCTTAAACATCCATCTGTTTTGAAAGTAAGCATACATCAATAGGAACTTGCGTAATTCGCCAGTGTTCACCGTAAGCAACAGTGAGAACCGTGGCACACAAGCCCTGCCAGGCCAGGAAACCTTCTGGGAGCAGGGAAGAGCTGTTTTGCTGCAGCCCTCCCTCGCTGCTGCACAGCTCCCATCTCAGCTCTGCAAATGCCTGTGGATTTGCATTAACAGATGTATATTCTCACCAGTTAAAATTAAACAGATGGCATTCACAAAATGCTTGGAAGAGCACAGTGCATCTGATTCTGTGCAGCAACATGCATATGACCAAAAGCTTTGAGAACAGTGACATTTTCTCCACAGTGTTTGTAGTCTCTTGCAGAGGAAGTTGCAACAAAAATAACATCTATGACTATTTAATTTCTAGTGTATTCAAATATGCAGAAAGCACTGAAGCTCCTGAAGACTGAACTGTAAGGGGAAAAAGAAAGCCCTTCAACACCATGAAGCCTAATCTTCCAACTCTTCTCCACTCATTGACACTGGTGAAGAGACTATTTAGAGTGATACTTAGTGATGTGTAATGCTGGTTTATATGCATAAATACTACACTTTTACATTAGCACTTTTGTACTGGGTGCCATTTTTAAAAGCTGGAGGCTTTTAAGGTGTACAGAAGAACACTATGATCCAACTGTACAAATGATTTTTTTAAAAAATAAAACTGTTTCAAGTGTTTACATACAAAATATTGCTGTGCTTTGGGTTTTCCTGACTTACTATCATTTACCACTACCAGAAAGAATAAAAATTACTGTTTTACACGAGACCACAGCTTGCATTTTCACATCTAAGGACTTTGGAAGTGGTAACCGTTGTGGTGGGCTGGCAGCTCAGCCTCACACACCCACTACTCACTCCCTTCATGGTGGGATAGGATAAGAGAACTGCAAGGTAAAAGTGAGAAAACCCATGGGCCGAGATAAAAGCAGTTTAACAGGTAAAGCAAATGCTGTGTGTACAAGCAAAGCAGGACAAGGAATTCATTCACCACCTCCCATGGTCAGGCAGGTATTCAGCCATCTCCAGGAGAGCAGGGCTCCATAGCATGTAATGGTTACTTGGGAAGACAAATGCCATCACTTCAAACATCCCCCCTCCTTCTTTCTTCTTTACCCAGCTTTATATGCTGAACATGACATGATATGGTATGCAATATCCTTTAGTCAGTTGGGGTAAGCTGTCCTGGGCTGTGTCCCCTCCTAGCTTCTGCATCCCCACCTCACTCACTGGTGGGGAGGTGCGAGGAGCAGAAAAGGCCTCAAGTCTTGTGTAAACAGCAGCAATCACAGAAAACACCTGTGTGAGCACCACCTTTTTGGTCAGAAATCCAGAGCATAGTATCACAACAGCTACTATGAAGAAAATTAACTCTACCCAGCCAAACCCAGCAGAGGAAAGCAGCTTTTTTAAAATCTCCAGTTTCAGCAGCCAGCTAAGCTCTGCATTGCTCAGCCTGCCTTATCTCCATCTATTTTCTTGTAGCACCAAGCTGTGGCAAGCTCTCATTATCAGCCCTTTCTTTACAGTTAGATAAAAAGTGCAAACCTTCTACAGAAAAACACATGGGGCTAGAGGACTGGACTGGTTACACATGGGGCTTTTTTGCTTCTTTTTTTAAGCGAGCTGCATTCTGAAATGATCCGAGGATCACCTAATCTAGTCAAAGATTTCTTTTTTTAAAAGGATTTAAACTACTTCTCATTAAAGATTTCTGCTTGCATCAGCCTTCAGTAAAGCCTTGACATGATTAATTGAAGTGATACTGCATTGAGTGCATGGTTGGTTTCATGATTGCATTCAGCTTGTCATTGCTATTTACAAGCCCAAAAGGGATGAGAAGTCAGAACTAAAAGAAACACTGCATCTTAACACCAAAGGAGTACACACCACCTTAAGACTCAGGCCAAAAGGAGACTTCGCAACTTCAAATACCTAAGAAAGCAGCAGCAGCAGCACTAGTGAGGAAAAACTGTGCCCAGGATTAATACCTCCACTGCCTTCTCAGCTTTTTGCTGGTTAGCCATCATCACCACTATTATTACTACTACTACCAGTCATAATGACAACCACAAGGGAGGAATACATTTGGGAGGGTAGGACAGGCAAGAAAAGCAAGGGTTTCAGCTCAGAATTTCTCAGCAAGATCAAAAGCAAAGCACCTGCTAACACATCTTGGCAAGCCATGTTAACCCTACCAACCAGAAAATATCAAGCAGTACCTGGAAATGGTCCAGACATGCAATTCAGTATTCCTTCAGCAGTTCAGTAAGATGTTCTATTGCAGCTGCCAGAAGACAGAGGAAAAAAGGATGCAGTGGGGCAGAAATATTCTCTAGAACCAACTATCAGCCACAAAAGCAAAAAATGTGGTTATACCACTTCACAGAGGGACAGCACAGGGGGATGCTGGAGGAACTGGTTATCAGAATCTTTATCCACTAAACTCAAAGTGTAGAGCCGTGTATCTGGCATAGAACAAAAGCTAGTTGTGCCATCACGTTTTACAAGTCTGGTTTTGTAACACTACTGAGGTAGCATTTTCTGTAGCAGATGTACAGACACTCTGGATAATACACAGCAAATAGCTATAAGGCATGACCTACAGCAGTTTAGCAGTCTACATGCTATAGATGCAAGCACACAAGCTAGTTCAGCCTGCAGGTATCCAGAAATTTTAGTTTTGAAACTGGAATTTATTTTTTTGCACTCAAGGCTATGCTTTTGGCTATTTGCCTCAGCCAAATTCTCAAGATCCTTAATATACAAATAGTCCACTTAATCCTGCTCTTTTCGTCTACTCCTCTAAATTATTTAGGTTTACAGAGGCATGAAACCAAGCTGAGATACCTAATACAACCTCTATTTCTTTGGAAAACCTGGGAAATCATTGCTGAAGGACATACTGCTGGTAACCTAAAGCACACAGGATGGATGGGTTTTACAGAATTCTATGGCATTCAGACAATCTTTAAATAATTAGGCTTAAAAATATAAACTAACAGCACTAGTACATTCCTGTTCACTTGTCAGCTAGAAGTTTAAAAGTACGTTTTTACAGGCACCAGTTCAAATTATGCAAGCTTTTTGTAGTAGTTATTTTCACACTGCAAGGAGGCAGACACTGTGCAGTAATATCGGTATGTGAAGATCTAGATTCACTTTCTCACATAGAGGCAGAATTTTATTTTATTATAGCTAGTTATTTTTATGCGGTAAAAACGTGTAGGTTTCTTGAAGGAAATCAAGAGAGCTTTCTACCAGAATAACCAACTTTAAGAAAGCATTTTGACATAATTAAGGTCAAAAGAAATCTAATGTAAGCAATAAGAATGCTCCAAGTTAAACCACTTTAATGTTTTGATACTCTGCTGCTGTAAATAGCTTCTAGAAAATCTGGTTACAGTTCAGCCCAATTCTCAAGCACTCAGATAAAAATTAAAATCCCTTTCTAGAAACCAAGTAAGTCTTTATACAACCAAAACTATTTTCTTAACAGAAAAGACAAAGCAATGAACAATAAAAACTTCAAAGACAAAATCGTATCAAGAATAGATACAAGTTTTTAAATGCTCCACTTCGACTCACCAGAAAAGTCCAGCGTTTCTTGTGTACTGATGAGCAAGTCAGATGCCCCCTGAGGGAGGCTATGCTCTTCACCCCAAAAACAAAGTCAGACTCAACACGTTTTATCGCCCCCCTTAAGAATTAGTTTCTGAAAGTCAATCCACATCTCTGATGTGAATTTCAAGGTTTCGATTGGTTGTTTTTTTATGTTTTGTTGGTATTTTTCCATAAAGCACAACCTTCACTAGATTATTATTGTATGATAGAAAAACTTTAATCAAACCATATGACCTGCTGATCTGTCTTTTGACTACTCAACCAAATTCACGTTATGAGACTTGAAAGCTTCTAAAGCAGTAACATTTTCAGTATTTCCTCAGTGATGCACATTTACTCTCCAGTACCACCTACTGTGTTTATGACACCAGAACAACCCAAAACTAAGCACTAAAAACAATTAGGAAGACAGTAAAACTTGAAGCAGCAATGTGGTATTATTTTCAGCTTCATAAACCCTCTCCAACAGACTCCTCTTGTAATTTATTATAGGAATGTACAGAATACAGAGCCTTTCTCGACCAGAAAATTAATGAGATGACTGCCATCCTCCTGAAACATGCTGAGAACAGCTGGTTAACTGCTTAAACGGGACAGCACTGGCAAGCAGGAAAAAGCTGCAAGCGTTCAACATTATACTTCAGTAATATTCTGAAGGCTTTTAACGTTTTTTTAGTACATGAGTGAGCACTTACATGGAACTTTCACAGTCCAAGCACCAGGAGATGGCGCTGACAGCAGGTGCTGAAGAACCAGCTACACCTGAAGAGCAGCTGGTTTTAACAATTTCTGCAATTCCTCCACGTTCAGGTTCAGCTCCTCCCCCCCTTGAAACCTGCAGACGATTTCTTCTTTGGGAGCACTGGGCACATAAAAGTCTGACAGCATTCTGGTGGGCATGTATTTCAACTTATTTTGCCTCCTCTGCAGAAGGAGGCATCTCCCTAGTACAGGGAGGTTGTATGAGAGAGAATCTGCTTCTATCTGCCCTGTCTTCCTTCCCACCCCACTCTGTTCCTTCGCAGATGGCCTTAATACTCTTCCCTTTTTCTTCCTCCAGAGCTATCTTTCAGGCTACAGCAGCTGCCAACCACAACAGAGGCAGCAACTGAATGAAGAAAAAGGTGCAGGGGAGGTCTGCAATTCAGCATGAGTAAAAAAAAAAAAAAAAGAAACAACAAAAACCAAAAGGAACACTGTGTACCTCAGGTGTTCAGAGGTCTGGTGTTGCAGCTGATGCATCACTCCTATCAAAGGAGGGAAGAAGGACCATGCTTTCCTTCAGCTCAGACAACACTTTGATAACACACCATTCTAACTTTTTAAAACAAAGAAAAGAACTACTGGAAACCATAAAGTTTTAACCTTTTTTTTTTTTACTTTTTTTACACACCATTCAATCTCTCATGAAATCAAGACTGCTAGCGGATGACAGAGGAATATACACTGTTGAGATATTACAACAATAATTTTACACCATCTGAAAAAAAATAGCTGTACAACAACTTTTCCAGACATCAAGTTTCTTACAGTAAAGATGCCAGACCACTATTGATTCTTATGTTGTGCAAATACCAAACTTCATTCACTTGTCAAAGGGAAAAAAAAGATTCAAGTTAATCAGCTGCAGATTACACTCTTCTGGTTTTCTTCATTCATTACTCTCATAGTGAAGACATCCATTAAAAAGTAAAGAACTCTTTTTATTCTCAACAAAATTCTAAAGCTACCAGAAAGCCAAAACGTACAGAAAAGGGGTGGGGTGAAGACTACAGTAGTCATTAACATACACTTACGTGCACTACAGAAAATAACATCTTCAGCTTCTATTTTTACCTTAACAGGAAAGTGGTAGACAAAAAAGTTGACTATGGTTCATCCTAATGCGTAATCAAATCATACAGTCCAACCAGCCACCACGTATTTTTATCGTTTTAATGAGAAATCATGTGAATTTCTGTAATCAATAAATACAGCAGGAAACAATTCTGGGGTTTCTGACACACCAGAGAAGCCAGTAGTGCTGTAAAACTCACTGTATACAGTTCACCAGAGCCATCACACCAAAGCCTTAACAGAGCTATTTAACCTGCTCAGAGCAGCAGTTTGACTCTGCCCAGCTACAGAGTACACTAGTCTACTTCAAGACAGAGATTCTTAGAAGAAAAATAATGGAAAATTAAATACAAAACCTACAAATTTCTTATGGAAATAACAGGTTTCTCTTGGGAACATGTAGAATCCATACTATGGAGAAATACCAAACTACAGAGAATCAGTATTTTGAAGTAGAAAGTACAGAGAGAAGATTCAGTCCCCTATAAACCTCAAAGAAATGCACTAGGGTTTGCACGGGGATCCTTTTGGTTCCTGTATCTGTATGTCAGCCACACTCCCAGAATCTGAAAACAAAAACCAAAGATATTATTAAGCAGAGGGTCTCCACCCCATCTTCTCCCATTTTTACAAAATCTGTTTTAAACTTAAAATCCTGACAATTTCCAGCACACAAATTTAAGATATTTTACTATTAATAAAATTGCACAACCACACACCAGCTTTCTTAATTAGAAAAACATAATGAACCTTGTCAGAAAGAATCTACACCCAGCAACAGAGAGAACAACAAAACAAAATGCAAAAAGTATATATGCAATGCAGTGCAAAGTATTTCCCACAGGCATCTCTAGCATTAAACTATTCTCTCCTCCCCCCCATGATACATGTTCATAATCCTGTTTTCAGTGTAATGATAAACAAAGCCTCCAGACTGTTTTACTCTACAGCTACCACTTAACTACAAGGCTATTTTTCTAGTACATTTTCAAATCTTGTCATTCCCCCCAGCTACCACTGCAGCTCCCAGCTGCTTCACATCTCCAGTACTGAAATTGAGGGCAGATGTCAGTGTGATTCTGCTTTAGTTACTCTCTCTCCCCTGTTGCTGTAATTGTCTATAAACCTTCTGAAAACTGTATAAAACAGCACAAGGAGTATTCTGACATGCTCTACTGTGGGTTTACAAAATAACTACTCTGAGGATTTTTATCCACTGATCAGTATGGATCATAACTAAAGCAAAGAGTAAAAGACCTTTTAGCTTGATGTTTAAAATACACTTCACCCATCATGAAACTGTGCCTTTGCACTACAGGAGGCACAAAAAAATAAATCAATCCCCGAACTAGATACTCTGTGTGTGTGTACAGATGGCAGAAGGTGCGAAGAACAAGGGCACAAGTTAAAGCAGTGATACTATTTTTGAAGAATGGTAAACCTGAATAGGTAATTGTCGGCAACACCTAAACTTTACAGCAGCATATTTTAATATGGTGCCTAATCATGCTTTGTAGCTAAATAACAAAGCATTCAACACTTTGCAAAGACAAACACTCCACCAAGCTGATAGCCTAGGAAAATCTGACCTAATTATCTGACTCCCAAGACAGTACTGGGAGTTCCTATAATACACACCCTAAAATTAATTGTTTCACAAAATCAAGTCTTAGAAGTGGAGGAAAAGCATTCATTTTCTGATGTTCTACTCACCTCTGTGAAACTGAAGAAGAGTCCTATGCCTCCAACAAATCTCAGAACCATTCCAGAATATTCTTCTATTATTGGAGCACATGGTTGACACTGGTGACTTCTAAAGCAATCCTGTAGCAGACAGAGAATTGTACTCCATTTTCTGACAACACTTCACTGATTGAAAGCACCCAGTTAGCTCTAGAGAAGACTGCCACCCATGAACAAAACTCCAGCACCTTTAGAAGACTCCAAAAGAGCCAGTATATAAATGACAGCACGGTACCTCACAGGGTGCTCTGAGAATACGTTTCCAATAATTAACAAAAGAGCTTAGTATCATTGTAACAGCTACCTTACACATTTGCTGAAAATCTCTGCTTTCTGCAACTATGGAAACAATTCTACATTTCTGAACAAACACAATAAAAGTTGTTTTTTTTCACACTTGAAGAACTTACAGAGGAGCAGGTTTCATTCGGATCAAAAACTCTGAATCCACAACAATTCAGATTTCTCTCAATATCTGTTCTTGCGCTGTTAGTGTTATTCCATCCCACCTCTAGAAGTTGACTCTAGAAGGCATAAGCAAATACATATTAATTGAACTGCTTCACATTTCACGGAAAACCAATATAATAAGCCAGGCTGACAATTCCCTAAAACTTTCAGAGCCTGAAGTCTAACAGGATAATATAATAAAGAATTACTTGAACGTTCAAACAGCCGGTTTAACTAACGAACAGCAGCACCTAGCAGCAGCACATGCATGGCTTTCATTTTCTTCCCCACCTTTTATTTTTTCCCTAAACCCAAAAAGTGCACTAGGACTGGGACATGTAACTAGTCTAACCAAGACTGCTCAGGCTTTAAACAAAGAATGGACTTACATGTAAAAGCTGATTATTTAGTCACTGTACACTTGCCTGCTACTTACAGGGTAAGAATTAGTCTCCATACCCCATGGAAGCTGGTTTTACTTTGACACTTGATGGTCACCTCAGTTCTTAATATAGTTACAAACTTTTCAGTTACACAAGAACAATTTGATAGCTTTATCTTCTCTACTTTATGATTATTGTAGATTTCATCAGCTTATCTGGAATTGCTAAACACATGATACAGAGTCAAAACACCACACTGCTAGACCTGTGACCATAAACCTACACAGGTAGGCTTGGTTGGGTTTTTTTATTGTTTCCTTATTTTATTTAAAAAAAAAAAAAAAAAAGAAAAGAAGTCAGCTGGAAGTCATTTTAGGACCCAGATATATTTCTTTCTAGCTTCCAGAGCCAAGCACTGCCTAAGGATTAATCCTTAAAAGGATAATGCTGATTTTTCTTAAAATATGCTCTCCCCATTTTGTGGAAGCCTACATAACGTGTGTGCATGCGCACATATATATTAATAGTATTATGCTACAGATAACTAAGAAGTCAGGAAACTTTTCTTACCTGCTGTTCCTTGTTTAGTGCCAAACATGCACAGGAGACAGAAAACTGGACAATAAAGACTAGCAAAAGGATAATCATGTACTGGAAACAGTAGTTAAGGATATACTCTCTGTTAGTTTTGCTTTAATAGCACATAGGCCTAATGGTATTATTATCCAATGAAATAAGAAATAAGTCCTTTGAAACAAAGAATTATGGAAGTAAATTCTGTCTGGATGAGGAAAAGATGACCCAAATATGCACTTAAACTGTTTGTAAAGTGGAGGTCACTACTTATTCATAGACTACAACCAGAAAAATTACAATTATCCGATTAAACTCTTTCTCATTCAAACAGATAAATCTTCTTGTGCAAGGCAGCACAACAGACTGTTTACACAGTGTCAGTATGCAGGAAGGGGCAGCAAAGCACACTGAGAAGGCCTGTGTTCATTTCTAGTCTGGGTCTGCAATTAAAGCCTAAGTATGAAAAGAAAGTGCTTCCTGACAGCCTGTATCAACAACAACGTGTTCCCCTGCAACTACAAGCAGCTCACTATCCGGAAGTATCACCTTTCTTTACTGTTAAAGACCACTAACACATTTACTCTAGCTTGGTGCAGGGCTGAGCACACAATATAAAGCACCTGTCACACAGTGAATCATCATAAAAAGCTTTTCAAAAATTGAAATATTTTAATTTTTCAAAAGGAGACATGGATGCTTCTGTCTTCAGTAAACAAGGGAGAAAAAAAAGAAGCTGGAACAAGGTTAAATGGGAAGGAAGTTTAATTTAGACTGCACTTGATCAGAACAAGATGGTGAAATTTCTGTTCTGTTTCGGAAGCACCTTCTGCATCAGTCTCAGCTGACAGAGCAGGTTGTTAACATTGCTTGAATCAAGCTGCAGTTCATGAGAAGGATACAAAGAATAGCAACACTTGATGATGTTTCACAGCACCAATCAATCCCACTAAGGCAATAAAGAAGAGGAAGATTCCTACTGCAATTGCTACTCCAACAACTCTGAAACTAGAGATGAGGCCAAAGCCAATTCCCCATGCCGCAATTCCAATCAGTAGCAGGCTTACCAGCTGGAGGGAAAAGAAAACAAAGAGTTAGTCTGCACATTAAAAGAAGCTTAACCTATAAACAGCCACATTCCTTATATTACAGTTATTAGAAAGGTACAATTTTAATTTCCAGTGCAAAGAAAAGTACAGCCCTAACCAAATCTATCCTCCATGACAGAAGTTCAATTTCAAATGTTTTAAGGCACACATTTTTATTCTTCAACACTGGTAATGTGAAGTTGTTGCAACTTAATCCACCTACAAGTCAAGTCATGTTGCACTCTCTGTGACTGGCTAGAGACACTAAACTCAAGTGTAGATTATAATGGAATTGGCAAATAAGCTAAAAATCATCAGCTTTAATTCAGAGATGGCATTTAGGGAAGGCAGGCAGAATCTGTCGCAGTTAGTTTACTGGGATTTATTGTTTGTATGAGCCGGAAGCTCCAGCCTTTCCTGTTTCTACACCAAAACACAGGGGAGGTGGTGGGGAGATTCCATTATGAAAAGCTGCAAAGAAATCTGTAATGAGGAGAAGGCAGCAGGAAAACCAACCCAGATGCCCAACACACAAGATGCCTAAAACTCTCTCATTTGAAACAGTTAGACCTATGTGTAACATATCACCCATTATATTATTTATTAAATAACACCAATTTAACATGCAAGTTTTAACTTCCCAAAACCCTGACCTCACCAAAAAAAAAATCCAGAAGTTGTATCATTATTAAAATATATACATAAATAAAAGAAACAAACAACAGAAGAAACAAAACCCACAGAACAGTAAGCACTTGGTCTAGTTTAAGTAATTGGCTTTATTTGACAACAAATATAGAACAAGAAATTACACTTGCTCACCAGTTTCCATTTGAACAGGACAATCTCTTGGCATTTTACTGTTTGTTCAAAGGGGCAGGGAGTGGTAAGGGGAGGGAATGTCCAACTTGTCATTTCAGTGTACTTACCTTACAGCAGAGCATTTTTGCATCCACTTAACCAAATATGCCTGTATATTTATTTTTAAGTACCTTTTAGAAGGCTGACCTATCTAATGCTGGTTTTGACACATGGAAATCTTAGATAACAACAAGAAAGTTAGCAAAACAAGTAGTGATGCTTATCAATACAGGGGTTGTTTTGTCACATGTGCTCACACAGAAACGTATCTTGAAACCATTTTAACCAAAAGCCAGTAATCCCCACAAGAAACTTAGAAAGTCTGCAAGAAGAAAAGGATGTTTGTCGTAACTACACCTCTCTTACCACATGAAGAGACAAAATAACATAAAATTCAAAGGAATTGCTCAATACCAGTAGAGTTTTAGGATCATTTCGTATTTGTCTTTGTTTCCTTTAAAGAAAATGCTTTAACCACCATGTTTATTTAAAAACAAAGCACCAGAACAAGTAAATCTAAATTAAAGGGCAGGGGGGGAGTGGAAGGGGAATAAAATAAAAGCCTTGGCTCGGCTACAGATTTTCTCAATGCACGCTGCACAAGGCTGTAAACTTGCTCATCAGACAATTAAGGGCAAGACCTACCTCTTCTGATCTATGCCCATTCACTTCATTTCATTGTCTCATACCACTGGGAAGGTTTATTTTTCAATGTAAGCATCAGAAGTGAACAACAAAAGAAATCTTATAACCCAGTTTCCAGTCAGAAAGTCCTGGCTGACGTCCCATGCTCTGCAATAACTTCTAAGCACTGAACTCACACTGCCTCCACACAGCTCTTTAAAGCAACCTCTCATAAAAAAAATAATAAAACTCAAAGGCAATGGTATATTTCAATCTATTTCACACATACACAAAAAAAGAAAAGGCAGAAGAAACTTTGCTTTTAATGATTTTTCCCAATACTTCTTTCTACCACCTGAGCTATGGCTGCAGATCTTTATTTTCATCAGGATACCAAAATGTGTATTTGTTCAGCTCTTTGCTCATTTCATAAGAGGGCTAAAACAATTCAACTAAATGGGTTTTATCGTTAAAGTATCAAAATTAAAAGGAGAGGCCTAAACAAATTCTGTGCCTAATACCTACTGGACAAATGCAGTGCATGAGCTGCAGGGTACTGGTTACTTCTTGCAGCTGTTACGCACCCTAGTTTCCATTATACTGATGATAGGTGTACATGAAATCAGTGAGTATGACACAGAAAGTTATTACCACAACCCCCTCCTTGGCCCAAAAAGCTTTTCTGGCAGACACAGACACATACGGAATCCAGAACTCCTATGGTTTTCAAGTGGGGAAAAAAGCCTCTTTTGGCTTTTAAATGCTTTACTGAGCCCCAGAGGTTCAGGAATCGGGTGATCAATTTCGAAAAATAACATAAAACAGTTTAGTTTCTCTTCTGCATTTTGAGGGAAAGATGAAATTATGGTTACTCCTTCATTTCCAGGTTTGGATTGGACTCTGCATGTTGTGCAGTAAAACTCTCTCTATATACAGATTTATAGTGCCATAATGTGAAAAACTAAAGCAAATGCATACAACTACAAACAAGAAAAATAACTTGCTTTGGGAAGAGGTTTTATAATCTGTAAAACAACACAAGGCTCATAGCATTAGGCACTGTTTAGCTACTAAAAATGGCTGCTCAACAGGGCTTACTTCAGTGTTTGGAACAAAAGGATTTAAAAGCAGTATTTCTAAAAGTGAAGCTCCTAAGACTTTGTAGTAAAATGTACTTGAAACAAAATTACTTAGAGACTTTAACTACTTTTAAATGAGTAATAAGTACATTCTAACCATACAAGCTTTATTTACGTATAATAATAAAAAAACCTAAAAGTCATTTGAATTAAAAAAAGGAAAAAGGACCCTCTACAGAGCTTCTGAATGTCACATTTCATTTTACTGAAACCACACTTCAGAGCACCAGAATTCCCCCAAAGAAAACAGTGTCATCCTTGCGAGACTGAAGTACAAGTGAAACTCCACTTTACAGATACAAAGCTGGCCTTGATTAATAACGCTTCAAATATTTGCTTGAGAAATCTAACAGAAATATATGAAACCACGATCCAATTTTCAGTGATTATGACTGACTCAGTTTCCCGCAGTAGCCTCATTAGTAAACTGAAGGGACATGGGTTAGCGAAATGGGCTGTTAGACTAAGTAACAGGCTGGATCCCTGAGCTTAGAGGGTAGTAATCCTCAGCTCAGCAATCAGCTGGCAGTTCCTGAGGATCACCACCAAGGCTGATACTGGGGTCACAGGACCTTCCATCAACAACCTGGGTGATTAAGACAGAATGAACCTTCAGAAAATTTGTGGATGATCCTAAACAAGGAAGAGCAACTGACTCTTCAAATACAGACTCAACTCAGATGGACCTTGATAAACTTGAAGAATAAGCCAACAGGAACTTCATTAAGTGCAAAACCTGCTCCTGAGGTGCTTCAGTGGAACCTAAGAACAAACCTTACTGACACAGATCTGGAGATCAAACTGATTGCCAAGTTGGATATGAGCCAAGTCTGCTCCCACAGCAAACAGGAAAAGCCAAAAGGAGTGCAATCAAAGGAAACCAAAAGCTAGTGAGACTGCAGCTCAAATACTGTGTCCTATTTCAAGCCTCCCCCCAGGTTGAAAAGGAATTTGAGAACCTGGAAAGAGTCATCAAAATAGCCTGGAGCCTTGAGGATGATGTTTGAGAAACCCATGATGGAGCTGGGTTTGTTTAGTCCAACAAAAAGGCAGCCAAGGGATAATCTAATAGTAAGTGAAGCTGCAAGTGCCTTACAAAACCAATGGAGAAAAACTTCTCTCAGTATCACAAGTAACAGTTTAGGAGGTTCAGACTGGACAAGCAAGCAGGGTGGCTTGGTTTCATACTCAGAGGTGATAAACTTTGCTCTCAGAGGTTTTCAAGACTCAGTAGACAAAGCCACACCTGGCAAACAAGTGGTATTCATGACCCTGTCTGAGCAGGAGCCTGTATAGATGAGCCCCAGAAGTTTTCTGCAACCAACCATTCCACACACCACAGCCAGCTCTTCCGCCATGGAAACTTCACCACTCTCCACACGAAAAATCAAAGTATTGAAAGGCAGATAAGTGGCAGGTTTAACACTGGCCAAGGACTCTTTCATACCATCTAGCTCATTAGGTAGCTCCTAAAACCTCCCTTCTTACAAGCACTAAGGTCTCTCACTAAAAGAGCAATAAATGAGTTTTCAGAAGCACTTACAGGGATTCAAACCCACAAGTATTAATCTTGGTCTCAAAAGGCCCCATTCATTCAAGGCATGTTTACACAGAAAACCAACAGGCATTAGGAGCAAAAGTATTTATTACTACCTCAAGCTGGAGCAATTTGTCTCACACACAAATGCTACAAGCTGTCCACAAACAAGAAAAGCAACACAGAGCCATGGGAAGTGCATGCATATGGGGGACCGACAGCTAGCATTCTGAATATACTATCCTTATTTACTGTATACTGTACCTTCTCCATCAATACAAACCCCACCAACCTTAAAAGCACACAGTCAAATGCAGGCCTAGCAGAACCCAATATATAAACTCATTGATTTGAAATGAAGCAAATGCTTTACTGGAACAAACCTATGGGTAGCAGAAATCCTAAGTGAAGATCAAGTCTTTTTTTTCTCCTATGGGGGGGGTGGGGGGCAATGAAAATCAAACATATTATCAAAAGACAAAATGCTACTCCATCTGTAACAGGAAAGTTCTTAGGGACTCCAAGACCAGTGGATCAGACTTCAGGTAATTTCCATACTACTTTTTAGACACACACTTCAACTGCAGAGCTTTTTCAAAAATAACGATTCCTAGATCAAGATGAATTTCTTTATCACTAGGTAAAGCCTTTACAAGTTTGTCCTGTTCTCCAGTTCACTTATTAACCTTACTGCAGCATTAACTTTTACAACACTTGATGGGCTTCACTTTCTCCTTACTGCTGCATAAATTCTATAAATAAATAATAATTTCTCCTAATTTGCTCTGCTCTTCAAATCTAAGTTCTCCTGTGTACATGGCTGCTCACTTCCTTCACTCCTGTACTGGAAAAACATTTACCCCTTGTGTGCTTATCCACAGGCTTGTATTCTACATTACAAAAAGAAACCAAGATACTGACAGAAGATTTCTCTAGACAACACCACTGAGAAAAAAAATCAAATGCCAAAGCGACTTCCTCCTTCCTTCAACAAGCCCCAAACAAATCTGCTGTTTAGACTAACTAGCAACTTTTCATTATTTCAGCTAGCTTGGACTGCTCCCTAGGAAGGAAGTCATATGCAGAAGTTAGTGTTCCTACTATTTCCTTCTAAACTCATCCCTAGAAGGTGTTTTTAAAAACCGCATTTCTGAACTCAAATTTCAAGAAATACATCCTCACCATTCCCAAGCAAAGAGACTATATAGCATTAACACTGGTATCAGCAAAGGAAATATTTACAGAATAGCTTTCAAACTGAACATGGAACAGGAACTAAAGCCAGGTTATACACATGATGAAACACATCCTTCCTAATCTCTCTCTTCACATGTAAGTTCATATTCCACTTCTTTGAAAGTGACTTTAAAGTTTAAAACTCAAATAGTATGTATTTTGAAGGAAGAGGTTTCCACCACCCTTGCCTTCAACTTGCCCAAACATTCCTGCACAGCCATAAAGAATCTAGGAGACAATTCTCCTGGTTCCCTAAACTTCATCTAAAACCACCACATTAAAACTATGAACAGTATATAATCATGCACCTTAAACAAGTTAAGACTAAGCTAAATTGGTTTCTATCACAGCTGTAAGCAACTTTATCTCTTTACAGTACTCCTTCAGCTTTATTGAAAGCAAAGTAAAGGCTGAGCAGTAAGGAAAGCTCTAGGTGCCTCCAAGAAAGCAAAATCTTACACTTTTAAGTGATTAATGTAAATGAAAAGCGATCAGCAGTCTGGTTACTGAACAGCCTTGAGACACATGATGTGGAATAAGCAATTTATGCAAAAGACAGCATTTCTGTCTCATCATGAAAGGCAGTTCTTTTGGTTTCAGGCCTAGTTCTTCAAGTTATTGGCCAGTAATTAGGATCTAATTGGTTTTGACCATGTAACAAACTTCTTTAATGTTAAAATGACAGTGAGATTTAACCCATTTTATACTCCCCGGTCTTCAGAAACACACGCTTTCTGTTGTGTAGCAGGAACAACTATCTTCTGACATGTTTACTTTTGCTTGCTTGTTCTTGTTTTTTAAGAAGTTGCAAAACATTTTCAGGAAGCCTAGTGATTCCACAGATCCTTCTTTCACACATATATATCTCCCTCAACATGAAAATAATAGTAGGAAGAACACAAATAATGACTTCAGCTACAAGGCTACTATAGGGCATTCAGAGGGCTTTGCAGTAACTGTGCTGGATTTGAAGTGTTCATCTGCACTGCTGTGATGGCTGAAAACATCATTGGTATCAAAACATACTATGCACCATGTAGCCTTCTTCTTCTATGTCCTGCTATTCCCCAGTTCTTTCACTAAACACAGTCTGCCTTCCTAGCTCTAAATGCCACTACAGACGCTGTGCAAGACAAGTGAAAAACCAAAACCCACTCATATCTGCGGACCCAGCACATATCTCAATTCTGACCTGCTATCACAAACATCTGGCACTTTGACTATACACTGACACAGCAGCTACACTACTTTTTTTGGGAGGGCATTCCTAACACTGACAGAAAGTCCTCGAATACGCATCTATATTTATGCTGTAGTCACTGGGTTCTCAAACATGAGTGTAGAAACTTTCCCCAAAAGCCAGTAAAAACAAAACAAAAAAACAAACAAACCCAACCAAGACTACATTGATATGACCAATGTTAACCTTTCCTGCCACATACCTGGGAGCTTCTGTACCACTGCCTGATTTGCACACCAAGGCTAGATAGCACAATTCGTACTGCTGCCTTCAAAATGTCCTCAAGAATGACAGAAATAGCTCCAAAGAAAACTGCTGAGCATCCAGTTCGGACGACTAGCAGCCACTACAGCAGTCGTGAATCATCAAGTAACACAGAAAGCAGTCACATCCCCTTTTCCTTGGAAAATCCAGATGTTCATCCTGCCTCTATCACCAGGCTCCACCTATGCAGCAAAAAAATAGATGGAGGTAGCAAATTTACATGGAACATGCAACATGCTCACTCCTCTGCATGGGGAACTCTGCATTTAAGACAGACATTAAAATCCCTATGATGCTAAGCACACACTGTTTAAATATGAGAATTTCTGTACTCATCTTTGCGTACTTCCATAATAAAGGCAAAACAATTTTGACAAAGAGGGCAGAAAGCAGAAATGCACTAGTTGCACTAACGATAATTACTGCACCCAGAGAAGTTGCAGTGATAGGAGAAAAGTATCAAACCACCACCTTTCAAATACAATGCTTTGAAAATTAATGCAAAAACTAGGATGCTTAATAGGGAATCAGAAAAAACAGGTCCACAGAGCAAAGCAATATTAAAAGTAAACTGCTTTGATAAGGTATTTCCTATTGATAAGAGGAAATATGGATACTCTTGGAGAATGAATTCTGCGCTACTAAGAAATACACATTTGTCATGGTAAAGGTACCATATGTTTTATTTGAAACCAAACAGCCTCTCTAGTTGTAAGAAAAACTGAAAACTTGTTCATTAAAATACATGTGTGGTGTTTACATACTGACAACCTTACAATGAATAGTTCATGCTCGCTGCTGCAGCAGCAATTAAGTAGCTGCTTGGGAGACAAACCCAGCACACATGATCCAAATGAACTGATGGTATTTTAATTTTTAATTTAAATATTTAATCTTGTGACCCAGCTGCCACTTCAGTCTTTCACCATTATCTAGGACTAAGGAATTTCCTTTCCCTTTCTGAAAATCTGATTTGAAATAATACATCAGCTGTTCCCACTGCAACACAATCACTCAAGGCTTCCTTGGAAGGCTCACTGTCTACCTACGGAAATCTTTATCTTGTTAAAGTGAGCAAATATTGGTCAAGCCAGCATCAACAGTTCCCATACCCAGCAGATTCTGCCACACATCCTTGAATTTGGCTGAATTCCATGGACTAGCCTTCTAAACAGCTTGTATGATTCGCCATTCAGCAGGAAACGTAAACATGATATAGTAAAGACAACATTGGTCAGGTACCCAAAACTAGTATTTCAAAGGTCCTTGAATACATACAGGCAGTTCTTCCATATGAGACTATTCTGGCAACACACATCATTACAGAGAGAGTCAACAGTCTCTTTTTCTCTACTCTTCCTATACCCATAAGGAACCATACTGAAGACAGCAATTCAGCATAGATGCCAGAATTACTCATATAAAATGAATTTAAAAATAGAATCAGGGCCTAAGGACATTAACTTAGTACAGAGAAAAACCAAAAGTCATCAGCAAAGTACCATCTGAAAAGAACATTAAGCAATTAGGTTAGTGGGTTTCTGGCTTCCTGCCTTAAGCCAGATTTATTACTGTCAGGGCATCTATTTTCCTTACTGTACTACTATGAAAAGAAATAAAGAACAAAACAAAAACCAAGCTCCAATATCCTCTTCTGGAAATCTTTTAAAGAAAAGCAGACTGTAAGCTGTAACCCCCAAGATGCAGTTCTGAGGGTTAAATCATACCCAGCACATGATCCCAGCACATCAATGGAAAAACATTCAAGTGTTACCTGTTTGAGCTAATATCCCTCCTCACCCCCACTACTCCCTTCTCTTCAATTATCACAGTGAATTAATGTTAAGAAGATGATGATGAGGTTCTTGCTGTAGTTGTCTTCTGTGTTTTTTCCCAGCTAGGAAAAAATAAGCCCTTCATTCACTTGCAACTGAAGTCTTGTATTGTGAAGATTTTGTCTTACCAAAGAACAGAGAAGCCCACGCATTTTTGCTGGATCAACTCCACCAGGCCAACTAAACGCCTTAAATGTTATTTATTCCGGAAACTCTGAATTTGAAAGCATTAGTCTTGTAACTTGTCTATAATTCATAAGCAACACAGGCAGTAGCAATTGGATATTCCAGTTCCTGTAATTCGAAGACATTCCTTCTCTTTGGCAGAAACACATGTTCAGCATAGGTCAAATGAAAGAATATCAAGTGACACCCACAAAGTAAATTCTAGTCAGAGAGATATCAGAGCAAGATTAAGGTCGTAGGTGCTTTGCACACGTATTGCAAAAAGAACTACAGAGGTCCCCAAAATCAACCCATCCCTGCTGTGGCCAAATGCAACCAAAAGACCTACCAGACCCCTTACACCTGGTTAATACATGGCTTTAGGAATAATTGACCCTGTCTTCAGAAAAAACACTGGCTGTCCACGTGACATCGAAATGAGATTTCTGCATGTATTAGGGTAGAACAATTCAGATTTCTCACTCCTGTCACTCCAGATATAAACCCAATAATGATAAAAAAAAAAAAAAAAAATGAAGTCTTGCATTAACCTCTGGTTTACCAAAAAACAAAACTGGAATGGGACAATTCACCTATAACAATCCACTGGGATGAGGTAATCCCACAGGAAGTTGGCCAAGATGATCTTCTGAGGTCCCTTCCCACCTGAGCTATTCTAAGATTTTAATTACCATGAGTTCCCCATGCAGAGGAGTGAGCATGCTGCATGTTTCATGACAGTCTACATAAACTAAACTTACCTCCACCTACAAAAAACACAATGCCTACCTGCTCCACTTTGCTCTGGCTAGGGGCAGCCCATAGCATCACAGGGATCACAGGTGACTTCCACAGTGGGCAATGGAGTATCCCTAAGCATACTCCAGAGACTTTTTCCAGGAACACAGCACACGTCTCCTGCCCTTTTCTGAAGGAATGAGAGTCACCTCATGTACCAAAGAATATAATAACAAACAACACTGGCTTAAACAGAGGCACTTCTACATCCATCCATGTGCTGTCCTGGAGATTATCATCAGGTCCAGTAACTGCTATCTAAAAGAACTGTTTGTTCTGATGAACAGCATTAGACCTGTTTATTCTCCTCTTTCACCTTCAGTCAAGATCAGGCAGTGCTTTCAGAAAAACACTGATACAACTGCCTGCAAGCGCTGGCTAACCCCAACTGCAGTCTACTGAAAGTCACCCCCAAGCACAGCTGTTAAATGAACATTAGAGGACATACTACCTCTCCAGATGTGCTGCAAAAGGTAGCCATTACATACATTCCTGTTTCTTGCTGTTTGAGTAATTTTAAAATAGATAATTAGAAAAAAAAAATCACAGCTATACCACAGTTGGAGAGTAGGATTAAGTATCCCGGTCCAAGGCAGGGGCTAGAACCAGATGATCTTTAACGTCCCTCCCAAACCAAATCATTTTACGATTTTATTGTTGTCTGTTGAAAACAGGTCCTCCAACTTGCCCAAACAAAACCAGGCACCCGCCTGGAGCTCCCTAGCAAGTCAGTTATTTCAGTGCAGCATACTACTTTTTCCCCCCTCACGTATGTTCCCCCACCCCAAAGCAGTCAGACTTTGTAACTCGCTGGTTCATCACAGGGGATGCCTGCTTTCCAGAGAGCCGAAGGCCTTCCCACTCACCGAACTGCTTTATTTCGGCGCTAGTCTTTGGCTGAGGAAAACGAAAATAACCCCTTTCCCATTCACACCCGCGTTGGTGCAGCGACCTTTCCAGACAAGAAAAAAGGGCACCGGATGGGTCGGGCTGGGGAGGGCGGACGAAGGGGTGGTCCCGTGGCCACACCGAGAAGGGCGCTGGCGATGTGACCCCCCCCCCCGG
>JAOEHY010027196.1:0-15358 GCA_025447955.1 Psilopsiagon aurifrons
TAATGTGTTTTTATGGACAACAGGACTTCTGTTTTCCAGGTTTTTTTCACTTGTCCCCAGTTCCCTCTTTCTAGCTCCTTGAATCTCTCCTGCCAGAGCCCTGCTCTGGAGATGTCTTTCTCCTACAGCCTCTCTCTCAGTAGATATGTGAATATCCTTTTCTGTATGCTGCTATGTTCTTTTCTCTCTTAGATACTTTCCCAGTGTTACTTTGACCTCAGGTCTCTCTCCTTGTGCCTTAAAACTGAAGAACCCTCTTCTACTGGCTCGTCATGAGCAACCTTGCTCCTGAGCTGCTTCAGGCTCTCAGTGGAGCTATGAGGCCACCAGTTGAGGTGCAGATTGCTTGCGCACCTGCCTAGCAGGGAAGGTAGAATGCAGCTGAGACAGAAAATGTGGAGACTGAAACTCATTAGAACTTTGAGGTTTAGATGAGTTTTGGGTTAAGTTTTGTCCAGAAACAAAAGTTACATCCAAAGCTGTGAAAAAGAGCTCTGTTGTGACAAGCCTTGTAACTGAAGACCTATAAGTAAGCCTGTAACTAAAGGTTTTGGAGGGATCTTTACTGTGGGGTGATGAGACACTGGTACAGGTTGCCCAGAGAAGTTTTGGATGCTCCATCACGGTCAGTGTTCAGGGCCAGGTTGAATAGGGCTTTGAGCAACCCGGTCTAGTGGAGGGTGTCCCTGCCCATGGCAGGGGGTTTGGAACTGAATGATCCTTAAGGCCTCTTCCAACCCAAGCCATTCTAAGATTCTACAGTACTATGTTCTTACCAGGGACCTAACAGGACTGTCATAATTTTTACCATCATTTGGGGTTATAAAGCATCTCTGCTATACCTGCTTGATGTCCATTGCTCTGCTCTCGGGAAGGTCTTTTCTAGTGCAGCTCATCTTCTAATTTTCAGCCTCTGTTCGGCACCTCCTAGGATTGTTGTCCTGCTTTTTCCAGGAACATTTTGAATGGGTAGGCACTGCCTACAAGCACTTGTTAAACTTATGCATGTGCTAATGAGACCTTCCAACAATGGAGAAGAATAGTTGAGTGCCTGTGTTATCTGCATTACTTTTTTTTTTCTAATATGGTCTTTGTCAGACTCCCTCACCAAGCTGATTTCTAGTCCAGCCAGTACCACAGCTTTCCTTCCTCACTGTTACCACCATGGTGTCCCTTCTGTTGCAATAACAGGCTGTTCTGACACCCGTTATTCCTTTTGTTAGATGCAGCTCCCTTCCTTTGCTCCAAGATAATCACTGCCAGTAAATAAAATAGTCCATATCCCTTTTGTTTTGATACAGTTTCCACTAGATACCTATAAACAATACATCATCTTGTGAGCCATGCGCAGGCCAGAATGCTGATTCCAGTGAACCTACATTCTTGTTCAGGCAACTGGTGTGGCTGAATGGTACCTTGTATTTCCAAGCCTCTGCATAAAATTTAAATTGTTTTTTAAAAGCAACCCTGGATAAAACCGAAGACACAATAATACCGATTCACTTATTTGAAAGTGAAATTTGTTATGTGTAAAACTGAAAATGGCTTTGCAAATTTGTTTTTGAAAATTCTGTTTCTAGGATTTATAATTTTTTTTTTTTTTAGCATATAATAACAGGAAATTGAACAAATAAGTTCCTCTAATTCTTGTCCCTTCTCTCTTTCTCTTTTTCTTTCCTGTCATTACATTCAGATGATAGACATGATGTACTTTGTCATCATCATGTTGGTGGTTCTGATGAGCTTTGGTGTTGCAAGACAGGCCATTCTCTTCCCTAATGAGGAGCCTTCATGGAAGCTGGCGAAAAACATTTTTTACATGCCTTACTGGATGATCTATGGAGAAGTGTTTGCAGACCAGATAGACCGTAAGCAAGTTTATGATTCTCATACTCCAAAGTCAGGTATCCAACTTTAATCGGATGATGTCCTGTTAGATCATGTGTGTGTGCTCAGGATAGAGGAACTCCTTCATGACAGAGAATGGTCCCAAAAATATTTTTTCAGCTAATATTGGGTGTCAGTTTCTGATTGTGCTTCTGGTATTGCTTCACAGCTATTTACCCAGAAGTCTGTAATGCTAAATTGTCTTGCATATAAAGAATGTTTTAAATGGTTCCTTTTTATCAGTTGGGTGACAGGGATATCCTCTCAGGGATACACCATGAGTTCTTTGGTATACCTAGAACATGAAAAAGTCACTTCTTTTTTTTTTTTCTCATCCATTGGTTTGATTTTAGACCCAGATACTTTTTACCAAACTTCATACTGATCACCAAGTCTAATGATACTGGATTAGACCTTCAGCTCCTGCACTTCATGAGTGTCTAATCCAATGTGTTTTCTCTGTTACCTACTCACTGCCACCAGCTTTACACTAAAACATGATGCAATTCTTTAGAGACCAGTAGACATTAATAGAATTTTGCTTTATTTATTTACTGGAAGGCATGACTGTGCTCACATCAGTGCAAGCAGAACAAAAGCTAGCATTTTATGTACTGTCTCTGAGGATTCATTTGGCGGGTGATCAGGAGAATGCCAGTTTTCTATTTAAATTAAACCTTCCGGTGCCACCCAGTGCATTACAGCAAAGGAGAGGGGAGGTCATAAGAAATGATGTGGTAGATGCACAAACTAAAAATCACAAACAATGCATCTTTAGTAATCACTGACATGCAACTGATGTTCATCATTTCCATTTAAATATGCATTAGCCTTGGCAGCATTTAGGAGTATCTTTTCCTGTGGCAGATGGCATCCATTAAAGCTCCATTTATGATATTCCTTTTCATCCTGTGCACCACCTTAGGAAAGGGCATTGTTTTTGTGATTTATCTTCTTGTTCAGCATTGACAAAGTTTGAATGAAAAACGTGTTCATTTCTCCTGAGCTGGTTAAGGTGTTAAATACATCTATATGACCAATAATTTCCCCAACTTAACAGAGTTTCAGATGGACTGACATACACATATCCATGGCAAGTATTTCAGCAGTTCCGTGTTCATTTCTTTACTCCTGGTTAGCACAGAATCATCACTGTGGATACAGGTGAAACCTCTTTTTTATGTTTACTTCCCCACTTTGTTTTCAGAGGCAGCGTGGCATGCAAGGAAGTAAATAAATACCTAAAACCACAAAGCTTCTCACTGAGTTGATCTTTTTACCTGGTTCCCTCATTTTAATCCTTTTTCCTTTTCTTTTAACAATTCATTTCATTCCAAAGGCATGATGGCTGAGGGTGTAAAACTTCATCTTGTTTCAAAAGTATTATAGAGTGATAAAGGTTTATCTTACTAAACTTGACTTCCTTCCACAAGCTGAATTCTGTCTGTCCCTCTACAAGTGGCCATTTATTGGTATTGTACTAAGTAGCTATCATAGTGCAACAAATGGTAATTGTCTGAATATAAAGGTCATGATTGGTTGTTTTTGTTTTTAAAAATTAACTGCTGATTATAGTTTAGAACCCCAAAACCCCAGAAATTAAAGTGGTTTTGTAAGAAGCATGGGTTTTAAGTATGAAATGAGGGTGGCAGGCTCCATGCCCTTGCATGAGGATTCAGGGATAGTCTTGGGTGTTATTCAGATGCCCAACATTTAAACCTCACAAAAAAAGATGGAGCATAATTACTTCTGAGTCTTAGGAAAAGCAAACTTCCTGATTGTCTCAACTCCAGCTAGAAGTGTAGGTACATTATTTTTCCCTGTGTCAAGGAAACTAGGAGTTGCAGCAAAAGTGGTGAGGCTGAAATGAAAAGCAGCACTTAGTTCCTTCTTCCTGAGAGACAGATGATGCAGGGAATTAGAATCTGCCACTCTTGCAGCACAAAATATTTGCAATATGTCATGTCTGTCTGGGGCTTGGTTGTCTCAGAAATGTTACCTCTGAAATAAAGCGGGAGCATAAGCAAATGGTTGGTGATCCTGTTACACAATCAGAATGACCTGATTGGCACTCAAAAGGTTTTATTAGTATACTTGCATTTTTTCACAATTGGGAATATGTTTTCAAATATATTTTCAAAGTTGTTCTAAGCTAAATCAGCCACTGCATTCATGTTAGAGTACTACAGAGTTTGTACTTTCTCAAATAAGATAAACATGTTCTAAAATTGTTCTGCTGCATCAAAATTGCAGTTGAAATTTACAGCTTGGAGCACTATTTTTTATTTTTATTATTATTAGTTATTATTATTTAATTATTACTACCATTACTATTATTAATATTTTAGCAAACCAAAAGGATTTCTTTGTGCTTTTCATTAATGTGTTTAATATTGCCACATTATCTGCAAGTTTGGGATTCAGCAAAAGCGACAATCTTGGAAGTGCATATACATTTGAGCCACGATTTTGGAGAATATCCTGCTCTTGAGAAATGTACAAAAAAAGTATGCACTCTAAAATTTCTAGCTTGCTTTTTGTTTGTTTGTTTGTTTGTTTCCTTTTCTGTTGATTTGTGGAGCATGCCATTAAGGCTGACCAGATACAATGTCTGGATTCATCTCATCAGCTGGAAACCTCTTCATCCAGTGGGTCTACTCTTGATTTTTGTCTCAGCACACTCCACTGCTAAAACACTAGCTAAATGCCTCAGTCTAAAATAATGCTTTCATAAACATTTATATTTTTAACCCATAATTTCTGTATTCATTTCAATTTTTAAATATGTATGTTAACTGTAATATACATTAGTGTCCTGTTGACATGTGATCTCATCTTCAACTTGAAAGTGGGGACAATTAATACTTCTGGGATTATGAATACACTATTCAGTGGCGTCATTTATTATCAGTGATGTACATAAAGACTACATTCCTACAGATTCCTGACTATCAGCCAATTTTTGATAGGGAAGGAAGGGGAAAGCAGGCAAAACATTTAGAAGTGTTTCAAATTTTCAGAAAAATTCAACAAAAAGAGTAAAAACAGTCTCAAAGTTGTTCCTCTCAGACTAATAGCTCATCACAGCTGGAGCCACCACTTTCTAAAAGTCTTGTCATAAAAAGCAGGGGGGTTGTAAAAAAAGATTCAGAACTGGAATGGCCAGCTGAAGCAATTCTTGGATGAAGCTTCTGAGAAGCAAGAACCTCTGAGTATGCACTTTGCAGTGCCTAAAACAGTTCTGGGAGAGAACCACAGCAATACATGGAACAGGAGCTGCTACTCACAATGGAGACACCCTAGGTTCCTGGTGCTCTTTCAGTCCCAGCAACCCATGAAGGCCATAGCTCAGCACCATAGGGGCTTGGGGAATGGGGAATTAGAAAAGTCAGACTTTATTATCACAGTGCAACCATAATGGTCTTCCTCTAGTTCTTTGAGCATGAATTGAGCAGTATGTGGTCTGTAGACAAAGGAGGCACAACAAAGATTTATTAGGCCGTATTGTTCCTCCAACTATATCCAGCTACTCAGCTGAATATATAATAGTAATATAGATACATAATTCTTTGTAGCTGATCTTACAGTGACAGCCTTTGGAAGCATGGAAAGATCAGGGATTAGTTAAGCTACTTCATAGAAAAGAGCAACCAGTCAAAATACCAGCCCTTGTGAAACGTCATTAATGACTAGAGCCGCACTGGGCTATTGCATTTTGAACTGTGCCTTGAAAATCTTAGTTAGGGATTCTTGGGATTCAAATAAAGGCTTAGACTGGAGAATTAAAAGGAGGCAGTAAGCTAATCAAATTTATGAATTATGTAAAGGTTGGGAAATGAAACATTAAGTATATTTCAGGAAAGGAATAATAATAAGAGCTTGATAAATTGAAAAAATTAGACTGGCATCAATTATGTAGTTGAATGAAGATATATTATTATCCACTGTTATCTGTGAGAGGAAGGGCGATCCAGGTCAGGGAACTGGTGGTGGTATATGCAACTGTCTCACTTTTAGGTTCCCTTTGCTAATGCAGCTCAGCCTTGTGCTGCCCGATGGGGTCCATGAGACAGCAGCCAGCCACTTAGCTGCTTTAGTGAACACCTGTCCAGAAGGAAATCCACAAACACTATAAAATGTCTCACTCACTTCACTCCACTTTCTTTGGCACTATTGCTGGCAATTTTAGCAAAAATAAAAATAATTACAACATAGTTGTCACATGCAGAGAACTTTATTTTCAGCTTACCAAGTTGTCTGTGTCTCCAGAATACTATGGATGCAGAAGTATATAAGAAATACTAAAGAGGAAAGGATTATTCAGGGAGTGAGTTTCCTTGGTAAAAAGTGTAGATAGATGCCACTGAGAAATGGCAGTCTCCTCTAGGAAATCAGCAGCAGACCTCACATTTTCCTATATTAAGAAGACAAAGCAACTGAGAGTACTATTAGCCAAACATGGGTTTGGGTTTTTTGGTTTGGGCTGTTTTTCAGATCTGCCTAGTGTCTTGCATGTTAGGTTTGCATCAGGATTTTCTTTCCAGCTGTAGTATTTCAAATGCCATCTGGAATCTGAAGATCAGTCTGAGTTGTGTTTGTTGCCTGGGCCTACTCCCTCATTGGAAAAACCTACATAGTTTAAAAGAAAAGATGGGTTCTCCTTCTCTTCCATTTGTATTGGAGGAATGCCAAGTAACCAGAATGCAAGTCTTTCAGAAGACAAGAGACAGTTATACACAGACTTGAAATATCCAATAAACTGAAGATGGAAAAGGACCAACTACGAAAGACTTTTAAGAAGTCTTTAAATTTCTTTGTCTGATAGATTTATTTATTTATTAAAGTTATTGAAGGTTTCTTCATGTAAGTGAAAATTTTAATTTAAATTCTGTATGTTTTTAGAGGTCTGATGCCTTTCATGTCTCCACTGGAGCTTCCTATAGGGGGTGTCATTTCTCTGTGGTCTTGTACCCATTTTCTTTTCAATCTGTATACAGGTCTGCAGCAGACAACATTCTTAGCATTTTTAGACAAAGGCAGTGTCCAGCCTACATACAATTTTGAAAGTCTCTCTGGTCTGAGTTGCAGTAATATTTCCCTTCCTGGCACCCCTGTGAGGTTATGTTTTGGGTTCCACATGGTTAGATTTTTTTTATGTGCAGGCAAGAAGGTGAGAGAAACACTAGAGAGAACAAGAGAAATATAGGCATTTACTATAAATTGTGATTAAAATACCAGCAGATTGGAGAGCCGCTTTAAAGTCATTTTTAATGTGGCTGAGGGCAGGAGGCAACATGTCAAGTCACAATGATGCAGTTAAAGCAATGTTTTTGAAGTAATGAGGCACTGTTCAATTCCCAGGATGTTTGTGGTGATGAATAGAGCAATGGTGTGAGATTCAGTTTCCAGAGTTCAGTATTCTCTCTGTCAGTGAAGAAGTAGGCAGCCCCAGGCAGCTTGCTTAGCCTTTTTTCAATACTTACCAGCCTGGCAAGCTGGTATAGTTGTTTAAACATTTCATTAAAAAAAATATAAAATGCTTTTGCATCCTCTGATTTCAGTGCAGATCAAAATTGAAGGTGCCTATATACTTACAAACAGGGTGAGAAAGGTACATTTAATATGTCTAGACTTGAAAAAAAGAAAAGATATGTTGGTTTGTTAGTTACTATACACACAAATTGGTTTCCTTATTCTTTAGAACTGTGATTATGTGAACCCATTCTGCAGTTCTGTGTCATCTCAAACAAATCATCTTGTATTGTAGAAGTGGTATCATAGAATAATAGAATGGTTAGGGTTGGAAAGGACCTTAAGATCATCTAGTTTCAACTATCCATTTTTATGTGAGATGCTTCATCAATGTCTGAAAGCTAGTTGGAAATAAAGCTGTTCAGTTATGCACTTTCCTCTCTCCATTACTTCCCACAACTACTTTGGAAGGGTGAAGCTGGGGAAAGAGTCATGACGCAGAATTTGCAAGCATTGTTTCCCAAACCCTCCACCCAATAAACAGTAAAAATGAACAGTGTTCATGTCATGGCAGTAATTGCAGCAGGGAGAAAAATTCTTCCTGAGCTCTGCTGCTGCTTTAGGCTTGAAACACAGAGGTGTGGGTTATTGATGTGTGCTTTGCAACTATTTGCTGGCCAGGAAAGAGGAAGGGTTAGGTATGTAGCAGGAAAGGCCCATACAGGAAACTGTAAATGGGAGCCAGGAAGGAAAAAGAAGCATAGGAGGAGACTGTGAAAAAGGAAACGAGGGATGCAGAAAGTACGTACATCCACAGATGTCAGGATGCAGTATTTGAAAGCTGAGTTAAGTTAATGCATGTAATAGAAATTTAAGCTCCAGCCACTTACTTACACTTACAGCCACTCACAGCCTGAGTTCAGGACATAATGTGCAACATTTACCCAATGGCCTGTAGGTATCAGACTGAATGGGATATTCAGTTACCTGAAATAGATGTATAGTTGCACGGACAGAATTTTCTTCAGCAAAATATTTCACTGGAATTAAGTGCTGTATGTGTTTTTTGTTAAAGCAAGGCTGTAATGTAAACAGTTGAGTATGTTTCTGTACATGTTGAAATTGTGCTTTAAAAAAGTTTGTTATTAGAGTATGTTATTGCACATACTAAAAAAATTACTTAATGTCTCCAAACATAATTAAAATGGTCAAACCATGTTAGACATGAAAGGCAGGTGCAGATCCCTTGGGGATGAGGCACAGCACACAGCAAGCGAAAGCTTTGGCTTTGTGGAAAGTGTGGCATTTCCACAGAGGGAGCCCTGGATCACTGACTTTAATCAACTGGGGACCTGACACAGTGGAGTCCTGCTTGGAAGTGAAGATCAAGTGAAAGTACTGTAGGGGTGAATAATACAACTTGCACTGATTACCAGGTCATATTTACACACTGTCCTGTTTTGCTCATTAGCAAGCAGCAAGCGCTGTTGTCCGCATTCTGAGATCTGTAGCTGACCGTCATGTTGGCATCCAGACAGGGAGAAAGCAAACTACTCCATCATACCAAAGCAAGGAAATGAGATATGCCTGTGACGCTGCATACTTGGATTGGGGGGGTGATTTTTTTTGTTGTTGTAGGGAGTGTAATTTGGCCATCACTGTGTGGAATAAAACAACAGGGTAATTAATGGTATTCTAAATGCTCTGTTTTAGGCAAATAAAGCTGGAGAAATAATTTTGTCTTGGGAGATATCAAGGCTGATTTTTACTTTTTAGATCAAATCCTCTTTTTTTAATATAAAAATGTTGAATAACATAATTGTAACCAGACTTTGAGCTGAGTTTTTGGTCTCATTGATCTAAGGTTTAAAATATGTTCTTCACTGATTTCTTCTTTTTTGCATCTCACTATTATTTATTCTGCTCTTCAGCACACAAAAGGACAACAGGTTTCATCAACTGATACATGATTTTTCTATTACTGGTGAAATCATGATTGGTTTTGGTACTGTGTTGGACTTTGTAGCTCTGAATCAACATGTGAGCATGTTAGTGTTTCCGCAGAAATGTAAGTTTTGCAGTTGAGTGCTGATTCCAAGAAGTATCAGGTATTCCGGTTTCTGCTGGGTGGAGGCTAAGTGCATATAGCCCCATACTCACAGCCACTCAAAAGCTGATTACAGAAGTGTTTAGGATGAGTAGGACTGAGGCTAGAAAAACATAAACTAAACCCACGCTTGCATATGAACATCACCCACCACAGCATATGAAGGCATGTGAAAAATTATTATTTTTTACAAGCAACTATTTAACAATGTTTTTTCTCCCCTTGCTTCACTTCTGCAGCATTGATACTAAGAACGTTTTTGGTTCCAAGCATTTGGGGAAGAAACAGGTGGCAACTCTGCTGCCTACATGTCCCTTTACCTGTTACAGTAAAGACTTGATAATCTCCCCCACTGTTTCTAGGCATGCAGTCAAAAGTCTAATAGCAGAGGGTCATTATGAGTATGTCCCAGAAGGGCTGAGGGCAGTCTCCTTTTTAATTTACTTTCATGTCCTTCTTTTTCCTTATGCTGTTTATCACATTATCACATTCTTATGCTATTTATCACATTTTTATACCAATCAAAAAAAGAACTTTCACCAATAAAAACATTTTGACCATTTTATTTGCACAGCCACTAATTACTACCAGAATACCATTATATTTTAGCTGTATGCAACCAGACAGCTTATTCACACCAGGTATGTCTCCTGCCATATCTGAGGGGAATATCTTGATATTCATGGCAAATAGCACACAATAACAAGAACTGTAGCTTGTAAAATCTGTGATACCAGGTGCAGACTTCTTGGAGGGGAGCATCAATGTAATTATTGTTTGGAAGATAATTGCTTTAGCTGCCAAACCTTTGTATATATCTAAATATTTACATAAAATGCACTGAAAAAATAAGATTCATTCCCATTTTGCATCTCATTCCCAGCTCCTTGTGGTCAAAATGAAACCAGAGAAGATGGCAAAATAATCCAGCTACCTCCCTGCAAGACAGGAGCATGGATTGTTCCTGCCATCATGGCCTGTTACCTCTTGGTTGCAAACATCCTTTTGGTGAACCTGCTTATTGCTGTTTTCAAGTGAGTGATATACTGCTAATACAGACTTGGGGGAATGCACGTTACCCAAAGCCTAAGAAGGCTGAAGACTAACTGAAGACTTTGGCTAAGACCCATTTTCAGAGGATGTGACTGTGAGAGGGACAGAGGGAGTAGCTTGTCTCCAGGTATAGAGGGAAATGCCAAGTTCTTCACATTGTCTCATTTCCAATAACAGACACCCCATGGGAATCATAGCAGAGAAGACAAAATACTTGAAGTTCAATTGTAGCATCATTCACTCCTAATAGGGAAAACAAGAATAAAAATATTTTCCTGTTTCATTGGGTTGTTGTAAGATTCAGTGATAGTGCAGAGCAGATGTACAGTGATAAGATACTTTGAAATGACTGATTACCACTGTGGTTTGCTGAAGCACAAACTTATTCCTTTCTTTTGTTCCCTTTTTTGCAAGGCAGCATTTGCCACTAACAGTGAAATATGTCTAGATAAGTTGCTGTCATATCAGCTTTGGCAAAGTACCCAGAACTGTTTCAATCCGATTGTTGTTTTCCTCTTCCTGTCTTCTAGCAATACATTTTTTGAAGTCAAGTCCATATCCAATCAAGTATGGAAGTTTCAAAGGTACCAGCTAATCATGACATTTCATGAAAGACCTGTTCTCCCACCGCCTCTGATCATTTTCAGCCATATGACTATGATATTCCAACACCTCTGCTGCAGATGGCGGAAGCATGAAAGTGACCCGGATGAGAAAGACTATGGATTAAGTAAGCCATAGACAATTTACAGAGTGTCACTTTCCAGTGCCCTTGGTAATATCTAGTGTTTGACATGAATAAAGGCTAAGTCCAGCACACTGATAACCTTTCCAGCAGAAAACTACTTTTTAACTGCAAAAGTCTTACCTGAATCAGTTTTACCTTCAGTGTCCAATCCTTAGCTCTCCTCAAGTATTAATGAGGCTGTTTTTCTGGGGTTTTTTTGTTATTGTTCCCCCCTTTGTTCCTTCAAAGGGATGTGGTTTGTTTTGCTGTTGCTAGAAGTCTGTTATTGCTGGAATTCTAACAGTCCATTGCACTTCCAGATCTCAGTTTTACTTCAGAAAATAAGAAGAATGCATTCTACTTTTTGAGCAAACAGCCCAAAACATTTTTTGCCTGGATAATCTGAGACATGGAGAGAAGTAATTACTTTGTAGGCACATATTCTCTCCTTGACACTGACTCAAACTGGAGGAGTAGTTTTTCCAATCACTTTTAATATGAACTCCCGTAGACATGATGGAAACCCTGACAGATTATTTTGATAACACTTTCTCTCCTTTTCTCTTATCTAGTTCTTCAAAGTAGAAGTTCTCCACCTCCACCAATGCACATGCCAGAGGCAGAGAGCTTAGAGATATGCATCTCTTCCCAATATTAGCCATGCCACAGCCCACTTTTCTGTCAGGAGGGAGCTGGAGGCATGTGATGGTACTGGAGATGCAAGTGCAATTAGCTGTATCTATCTGCTTTCATACCAGTGGGCAATTAAAATGCCAGATAAATTTGAACCCTGCTTTTGAAATTTTATTCCATGAATTCCACAATAAGAAGAATGCAGTTAATTTCATGTGTTAATCTTCATCAAATTCACATTTTCCCATTGTTTCCACAGAACTTTTCATAACTGAGGATGAACTGAAAAAAGTCCATGATTTTGAAGAGCAGTGCATAGAAGAATATTTTAGAGAAAAGGATGACAGATTCAATTCCTCCAATGATGAAAGAATCCGTGTCACTTCAGAAAGGTGCACTTTTCTGTTTTTTCTCTATATGTTGATCTGAAAATGTATTTCTGTTGCCATTCTCACCTTTACTTTCTTCTTCTTAAAAGGGAAATGTATAAGGTACTTTTAATATCTTAACTAAAAGGTAGAATGATAAAAGGTGGTGAATTTCTTCTCTCTCTTTTTTTTTTCTTTTGGTGCTAAAGCAAATATTCCAATGTTCCTCAAAGTTTTGAAAACATGAATCTTTCCAATTGTATTTGAACACAACTGACATACATAGTGAGAAACACAAATTAGCCTTACACATTTCAGTTCTTGAAGCACAGCCTTAGGGGCCCAAGTGGTCAGAACACAGTGGGAGGGTAAATGAGAGTTCCTAAATTAAAACTATGGCTTTGGCACTGACCTACTAGCCATTCAGTCTTGTTTCAGTATAGCTTTGTTAAGTAAGTTTGCTTCACTGAAAGCAATAGGGACCCTGCCATTAACTTAAAAGGAAATAGATATGCCATCTACAGCAAAGAAATGCACAGAGGACAAGGGTAATATGTTAATTTAGTGGAAGTTGCTAGTCTTCAAATTGATCAGTCCTAGAAATTCATAAATCTGTTAATCTGCTGTGGTGCTTATATGCTTTCATCACACAGCAGCTGAGCAAGAGAGTTAAATTTTGAGGACAGAGTTTGTTGTTTGATTCATAGTAGTGTTACCAATAAATATTTTAGGACAATATCTTGTCAGTTACTAAAAAAAAATTACGAACCACTGAATAGTCCATTGCCTGAATACTCCGCAATAAGCTGAATGTAGAGGTCAAGTGAGTTGTCGTTGTAATTGATTACACAGATGTAACACTTTTCTCCTTATACACAGTCTTCTAGAACTGCTCCTGATGCATCTATGCCTAAGACACGTTTCTTTAGGCAAGGAAACACCTTTCTAATTTGGTTTTGAAATATATCTATCCCAGAGCAGGATTAGTAGATATAAAATCCTTTAATTACCTGCATCATTGAAAACAGCACTCCTAAAATACGTACTTTAGAAAAGGATAATAGAGGGGAAATATGGTAAGCCGCGGAGTGGCTTCCTCTTAAAGAATTGCCAAGTAATTCAGCTCTGATTGGTCTGGAAGAAGAGATATACGAAGAATGAAATTATAGAGGTCTGTATAATTACTAGTGCAAGGAGAGGATGAGTAGAAATTAATTGTTCACTGTCACTCCTGGAACAAGATATAGGGCAGCAACAGACTAATCTAGCAGGATCCCAGGTTCAAAATGAACTAGAATTGGTGATTTTTCCATGCACTAAGTAGTGGAACAGAGCAAATTCTTGAAAGCTTCTAAGGTCTAAAAGAAGCTGATGATGTCAGGTAAAAGTACACGTGGGTTCAAACAGAGGCTAGGCAAGTTTATGGAAGAAAAATACAGTAAGGACTGCAAAATACACCAAGATCATATTCAGTCCGTGAAGTTCCTGGGCAGTAAATGTTTAGAGACTGGAGATATAAGGGGGGAAGAATTACATGTGCTTCAAAGCAAGATCATGGGCTAAATTGGGTGGTCCAACTGAGTGCCTTTTTTTCTTATATTCTCTTAGTCTAGTGGTCAGAGAACTAACCTGAAACTTATCAATGCACGTTCAAATCTCTGGCCATAGCTTTCCTTTTGGTGGCCATGGAAAAGAGACACGATTGAAGCCTCTGTAAATAAGTGATCCAGCTGAGACCTTTGCATTTGGGAAGTGCTCTAAGTCCTTGAAGTCCAGTCTATCTCTGTACTCTGTGCTATACCCACTTTATAGGAAAAGAGCCCTTATCTCTATTTAATTGAATAACCTAAAGCACCTCATTCCAGAAGAGAGTTCAAGATTATGAATCCTAAATGAACAAGCACCTGGGCCCTACAGAGAACCAGTTCTTTAAAAATCCATTTACCTCAGTCAACAATGTAATGTGGAAACCAGTATGCACCAGCTGTGTGAGGGAGATATGGGTAGCGACCCCGTGAGGTACTGGGGCCACTCGCAGACCCAAGCACACCACTCGTACTTGCAGCAATTAAATCCCAGATGAACACAGTTTCTCAGCTCATAATAGCTCTCTTATTTCCTTGCCAAACCAACTGCAATGCTTTACCACATAAGGCAAGTTCAAATACATCAAAGGTCTGAGGAATACTTTAAAAGATGCTTGAGAAATCAGAGATACGTAAGTATCCTAAATAACACACATTTTAAAAACTGGATGCCCAAGTCTGTCATTTTGCCTGCAGTTACGGCCAGGGAAGATTTCCTTGAAGTGTTCTTAATCCAAACCTTCAAACTTTTTTTTTTTTTAATGTGTGGAACATTCAAATATTTAAAATCCACTTTACAAGTCCTATTTACACTTTATAGTTTCTATGTAAAGACATCTTTGTATGATTAACAAGATATAAAGAAAACAGAGAAGATGCAAGACTACAGTTTCTCTTCCAATGTCCAGTCATTAGCCTGTAGTAGTAGACCAAGCACAATGCTATATCAGTTTAGTCATCTGTCCAATTAACTCAGCTTTACAGTGTCAAATCAAAACCAGAAAGCCCCACAATTCTGCGTGAAGTTCCCCCTGAAGAAATTCCATTGGCAGGAAGGTGCAGGATACAGGATCAAGAAGGAATGGCTAGGACAATCCCTGTGTGACATGCACCTGCACCTGGATCTGGACCTGGACTTGGACTGCTCACTGCTTTCCCCCCATGTGTCTCTTATATGCTCACCTATGGCTTGAGCAGCTCCTACTTAGAGCTGGATTTATCAAGAGTGCCCCCAGTCCTGCTTGGAGGAAGAACAGCTGTATATCATAGCTGCAAAATGCAGTACTCCTGAAAGAGGGTGTATAGGGCACTAGCACTGGAAGGGAAATGGGATATGGGAAAAGAGCCTTGCTCTGAAGCTCAGCCCAGGTAGGTCCCAGAGACAGGTTAGGAGCTCCAGCATCATCGGCCATTTCCTGCCAATTGCTGGGGTGACTGTCTCGAGAGGAGACGCCTGCAGCCCCTGATCGGGGGGAGGCTCGGCATCCCGGAGCTTCAACTCGGAGCAGCACCAGGCACCGAGGGA
>JAOEHY010027196.1:15458-36357 GCA_025447955.1 Psilopsiagon aurifrons
GACCAGGTTAGGAAGGCTAAGGCCCACTTAGAATTAAACTTGGCTAGGGATGTTAAGGACAACAGGAAGGGATTCTGACAAGAAGACAATCTGAGCTCCAGAGCCCCTAACCACCTCTCCCAGAGCTCTGTAGTCCTCGTTTAGGTTCTCCAGGCTACTGCTATCTATATCAGTAGCACCCACATAGAAGTGGATAATAGTCAGTGTAACTGACTAGAGCAGGCAGCTTCTCTGCAACAAGAGAACTCAGGACTACCTGACTCCAGGTAGTAAGTTGGCAGAGTAGCTCACTAACTAGAATCTGTCATAAGCATATAGAAGTAGCAGCAGCTTAGTGATGCACATTAGGCAAAGTGATTGGCTAGTCAGAAAAACACAAAGCAGTACAAAGCTGTAGGTGTTTCCCTAATTGCATTTATAAGGTTAAGCATCTCTTGGTGAATCTCCTGGAGACCCATGAGGAAAACAAAGCTGGACAAATTCACTTCGTTGCAGCAGATGAATCATAACTTTTCCTGGAGAGCCTTCCTTTCTAATCACCACGAAGTTTTCAGTGGCATATTTTGACCAGCACAGAGGCATGCTTAATTTGATCAAAAAACACTGCATTTTTTTTCTTGATCTGGCATGAAGCCACTAAAACAACTTCTTCAGATGGTATCTTACCTACATGGACAGGTCTTGACTCTTTCAAACCCAATGCAAAACCTCTTGTTGATTCCAAAGGGAGCAGAATCACATCCTAACAGTATTTAAAAAGCACATAAGCTGGCTCTAGTAGATGTTATTATGTCATCTTTGGTACTATATGGTGTTTGTTACTACAGCACCTTAACACTTTACAGTGCAATTACACTAACAGCATCCATGTGAATTAAGACATAGTAATTATCTTGAGTTCAGAGATGGCATGCTGAAGTGCACAGAAATAGAACTGAGTTGGTAAAAGGGCTGTTACTGAGCCTGCTGGGGCCAGCCACATACGCAGAGTGACAGCAGGAAAGGTCTGTGAATCCAGTGGCATCTCTCCATTTTCACAAAGAGTTAAGTGGTCTTAGGCTCCACATGGGAAAGCAGTGAGGACAAACCAGTGTCCTTAGCCTGCAGAAACCACTGCATCTGAGAAAATTGGCTGACCACTTGCGTCAGCAGTCAGCAGTGCTTTACCAAAAGATATCAGGCAAAGTACCAATGGCCTGTTAACAGGCTTGAGAACTTCTGTCAGCAGTTTCTTTAAATCAAACCATTGTACAGAGACTTACAAGCGGGTGGATACCTTTGTAAGTGACTTTCATTGTCTACAGTCTTTGCAGCAGCTGAAAAGTATTTTGAAGTACAAATCATACCTTAAAAATTGACATAGGTTCACAAAAGAGACTTGTGAACTAGCATTCAGTTAATTGGTCTACTGCTGAAAAGAGTGTCTTTCTCCAATTAAATCACTATTTCAGTTACATTATTGATGACCTGACCTGCAAAAGTTAAAAATAAATATAACAAAAATGAATGCCAGCAAAAGCTATCATCTCCCAAACCATAATTAAAAAGGCTCATCAAAAGAATATAAAATTTTTGCCAGCTTCCCAGTTATGGCCTTTTATTTGTTTCCTGGTTACTGAATACTGTCTTCAGATAATCTAGGCTTGTTTCACTATTAGAAATTTTTGAGGTCCAGGAGAACACATTTAATGCACACTTTACATGTAGCCTCCTCTTTTTCTGTTTTCATTCCCATCTGTTAGGATGGCTTGGGCCTTCACATTGGATCAGTATTGCTATAAGGAAAAGCACAGGTGCAATGGAGGCATCATAAATGGATATTGTGAGATTTACCAAAAGGTTTATACTGTCTCCAACACACATGGGGAAAAAAATGCAAAGCAAAACTTGGTCATTCTTATTTTGAAATAGTGTTGTATTTCAAAACTGTTGCTGAAGGAAATACAGCTCTAGCTGTCTATTCACTGAGTGCATGATAATAAAAAATATGGGAAAATAAAAGATTTTGTGTATTAAAACTTTTTGAGGACCAGATTATGACTGTATTTCTCCAGAACATATCCTTTTATGTCCACAGTGTTTGGCTGATGTGATTTTATTATGTTTGTAGTAGGATTACTCGCAGATCATGGTGCTGTTCTGTGTGATGAATTATTGAACTGAACATTAAATTAATATAAAATATCACTAGTTAAAAGAATAAGTATTAGTTAAAAGGTCTGTGAGTGGCCATATGCAATATATATAGCAAAAAATAACTCAATTCAGCCCGTAGCTTTAGTTTCATCACCACTCAGGCTTTCTCTTTGTGAGTAACATTACAGTCAGGGCCCATCCACTGTAAATATACTTATGTACTTTTCAGTTATCTATGCACATTTCTTTATGCCTCTGGTTTCTGAGCCCCGACTGCACTATCCTTACCTTGTTGAATTTCTACATAAATTTCACACAACTATCAATGCACTCACATCTGTGATTAATTCCACAGCAACCAACAGAATATGTAACTCAGAAGTCTCTCTTCATCTTGGCCAGCAATACCACCACTTTTACACTCTGTGCCTCCGTCAGTAGCTAATAGATCATGTTCAGGGAAGGCAGAACAAATACCTGAATGTGTACCTGCAAGGTAGGACTCTAGATTCTTCTTGGGATGCATTAGTTGCATTCAGTAGCACTGCACAGCCCTCATATGAATGCAGTATGCAAGAGTTATCTCACTATGGACAGTTGTACTCATATTCCAGTTACCAGATGTGCAACCAAGTGCAATGATTCAGCTGGCTGTGTTTGTATTAAGAATTATTTCACTTGAATACATCTCTCAAAAAAAAAAAAAAAAAAAAAAAAAAAAGAAAAAGAGAAACAAAACAATGTTCAGTTAGCTTGTTACCATCATAGAATGACAGAATGTTATAAATTCATTCCAGTTGTTGGGTAGCTTTAGCTGGGCAAATGTTTCTTTTTGGTCATAACCTGAGCATTCTCAAGTAAAGTCCAGGAGGTTTCTCAAATTGTTCCATATGACTGATGATCCTAAAATCATGATGTTGCATCTCTTCATCACCTTGGAACAGCTGTTACAGAATATGGATGTGTGGTGAGGCACTCAATTACTAGCCGATAGATATTTCAAAATTATAATTGTTTTCAATAAAATAGCAGTTCAAATAACTAATAGCATGAGGGAAAATTCAACTGCTTTCCATACATAAACTATGGAATTATATCCTGTGCTTGCAATAACATTAATCAGTTATGTTGGAGAAGTTGGTAGAATGAGAGTTAGACTGCTACCTAAATGATAGCAAGATCATAGAATCATAGAACAGTTAAGGTTGGAAAGGATCTTAAGATCATCAAGTTCCATCCCCCCTGCCATGATGAGTAGAATGAGATTCTTTGAAACTGCCAGTTTATTTCTTAGCTGTAATTACTTGATCATTCTTCTATTGAAGCCTGATGACAGCAATACAGTTACTTCTTTGCACTGGATTTGCTGTGCTTGTGCTTTCAAAACTCACAGTCTTCAACAGAGAAAGCCAGTATTTCGCAGGAATGTGAAACTTGCTGTAGGGAGTGGTGTCACACTCCTCCCGCTTCTTTCTTGCACAGGCAGGTTGCTGTTGCTCATTATCATGAGGCAGTCAGACCTTAGTGTTTCACCAGCTGAATATCTGTGCATTAATTAACAAGGCATAAACACTGCCTAATACTCATTCATTGCTAAAATCTGGTTTCCTTCTGGGCAAGAAAGAGTGTTTCTGGTGTTGACAGTTCCAGGTCAGTTGTCCTTGTGGAAATTCAACTAGCATCAGTAGAAGACAATATTTACCAGAAACCCTGGCTATGATTGATAGGGTGCCTATTAATATATGAGTATGAATTGCACTAATAGGCAGAGAGTAAGAGACTTGTGAACAGAAAAGTGTGGAAATCCTGTCGTTTGTTATCTGTTATTTCTCTGTTCATTTTTCAGCGTCTAAACGAATGGGAAAACCACAATTGTAACCTTAAAAATCACACAAAGATAACTATATAAATGTATTGCTTTTAATACTATTTTGGCAGGTAATGGAGGTCCCTGGCCTGCCATAGGAACTACAACCAGAGAAAATAATTACAAGAAGGACTTTCATATGTACTAAAGGCATTTTCACTGTGTAAAATTAGGGGACACCATATAAAGCCTTTAGTAGAGAGATGTTTTAGAAACCAGAAAATTGAACTGGTTGAAAGACAACAGTATGAATTAGTACAAAATTCACCTTAAAGTCAAAGATAGTTTTAAAATGAGACAGACCAATAGTGTAGATAGGTATCCTGAAGTTTAAATTAGGGTCACCCATTAAATTATTACCTATTAATACTTTAATCTTTTCCTTTATATGTTAGAATAGGTAGCTAACAAGTAACTTTAAAAGCCATCATGTCAATCCCTAACCTATTAACACAGACTATTCAAAGCACAATCACACTAATGGAGCAGTCTTAGTGTGTGTACCTTATCTAGGCTGTGTGTGGTTGGATCAGGACTTCCTCCCTGCAGTTTTTATGTGTACTTTACTTTATGTTACCTACATTCAATGTAATAGCTGATAGTTTTTATTTTTTTATATATATCTATTTGTGAGCTCATATGTGTATGTAGATGAGCTAAAGATTAATCAGAAAGCAAAGAAATTATCTCCTTAGCTCACATAGCACTAGCTGTGTTTTACCCTGGGGCAAACACCATAAAAAAAAAAAAAAATGGGATGTTACCTTCCTTCTATGGCACATTGACCACTTCCATTACATTATTTAGTTCTGCAAGTAACTGTGGTGATCCTGCCTGTGGCACAACTCAGGACATCATGTGGTGTCTGCTCTAAGTGTTATTCATTCATAACAATCTAATTAGAAGTTTTGGCAGCAAAGAGGCAGCAAATCATAGTAATGTTTCTGTAATAGCATAGTCACTGGGATAGAATCATAGAATAAAATAGCAACTCAGATAAATAACCACATGAGGGAAAAATCAACTACTTTCCATATATAAACTATGGAATTATATCCTGTGCTTGCAATATCATTAATCTGTTTTGTTGGAGAGCTTGATGGAACAAGAGTTAGGCTGGTGCCTAAATGATAGTAAGATCATAAAATCATAGAGTAGTTAGGGTTGGAAAGAACCTGAAGATCATCTAGTTCCGACCCCAATGCCATGGGCAGGAACACATCACAATAAACCATGTCACCCAAGGCTCTGTCCATCCTGGCCTTGAATACTGACAGGGATTGAGCATTTACCACTTCTTTGGGCAACCCATTCCAGTGCCTCACTATCTTAACAGTAAAGAATTTCTTCCTTATATCCAATCTAAACTTCCCCTGTTTAAGTTTGAACATGTCACCCCTTGTCCTGTTGTCACAAACCCTAATGAAGAGTCCTTCGCCTGCATCCTTATAGGCCTCCTTCAGATACTGGAAAGCTGCTATGAGGTCTCCATGCAGCCTTCTCTTCTCCAGACTGAACAGCTCCAACTTTCTCAACCTATCTTCTTATGGGAAGTGCTCCAACCCCCTGATCATCCTTGTGGCCATCCTCTGGACTTGCTCCAACAGTTCCATGTTCTTACACTGAGAACACCAGACTTGTACACAATACTCCAAGTGAGATCTCAGGATAGCAGAGCAGAGGGGCAGGATCACCTCCTTTGACCTGCTGGTCACGATCCTTTTGATGCAGCCCAGAATACAGTTGGTTTCTGGGCTGCGAGTGCACACTGGAGCCAGCTTGTGTTCAGTTTCTCGCTGACCAAGGGCTCTGCAGGGCTGCTCTGAATCTCTTCTCTGCCCAACCTGTAGCTGTGCCTGGGATTGCCATGACCCAGGTGTAGGACCTTGTACTTGCCATGGTTAAACTTCATGAGCTTGTCATTGGCCACCTCTTGAGCATGCCAAGGTCCCTCTGGATGGCATCCCTTCCCTCCAGTGTATCAACCAAACCACACAGCTTGGTGTCGTCAGCACACCCAAATTTTCCTTTACATTACACAGCAGAGACCTTTGGTTTAACCCAGTGGAACAATTTCCTGAGTGAGCCGTATCTATTTGCTTAACCTTTTTTAGCAGGGTTTTGAAGCAGATAAGGAAGTGTAGACTGGCTTTGAATTTTAAGACCTATTTGTTCATGTCTGTTTTGGTGTCCTATTAGCTGAATTTCAGTGCTTTGTAGAAATTAACGTGTTTAATTCTCTCTTTTTTAAGGGTAGAGAATATGGCCATGCGATTGGAAGAAGTAAATGAGCGAGAGCACTGCATGAAGGCCTCTCTGCAGACTGTTGACATTAGGCTTGCTCAGCTGGAAGATATGATGGGACGAATAGTGATAGCCCTAGAAAAACTGACTGGCATAGAAAGAGGTGAGACAACCAAGATACGATCCAGAACCTCATCCGACTGTACTGATGCAGCCTACATTGTGAGGCAGAGTAGTTTCAATAGTCAGGAAGGAAATACTTACAAGCTTCAAGAAAGCATAGATCCCACTGGAGAGGAATCCATGTCCCCAACATCTCCTACGATCACACCCCGCATGCGAAGCCACTCTTTCTATGCAACAAACATGAAGGACAAGTGTGGACTGGAAAAGTTTGAAAGCATTTTTAAGGAAAGGTCTCCAAGCCTGCATCGAGCTATCAGTTCCCACTCGATAGCAAAAGAAGGAAAGATTCCCTTAGCCCCTACCAGCACTTTATCAATTGCTCCAGACTCCAGAAGGCCTTCGTCTTGTATTGACATCTATGTTTCTGCCATGGATGAGCTGCATTCTGACACAGAGCCTCTCGACAGCTCCATAAATATTCTTGGTACTGGAGATGTAGCTCTGCAGGCTCACATAGCTTCTTCCATTTTGGCTAACAGTGCTTACATTAGCAGTACACCTGGCGAAAAAATCTCTGGCAGGAGTCTTGATTGTGAGGAAACCTCTGGAATAGAAACAAGACCATTTTCTTCAGACTATTCACAAATCACAGATTGTCAAATCCCCTGGGATTCAGACCCCCCATTGTATCATGCTTTAGAGCGATCTAAAAGCAGTCGTTATCTGGCTACAACTCCATTTATTCTAGAAGAAACACCAATTGTGAAATCTCACAGTTTTATGTTCTCTCCATCTCGGAGCTACTTCAGCAGTCTTGGTGTTCCAGTCAAGACCGCAGAGTACACAAGTATTACGGACTGCATCGACACAAGGTGTGTAAGTGCTCCCCAGGCCATCGCAGAGAGGGCCAGTTTCCCTGGAAGTCTCGGAGGCAAGGTGGAGGACTTGGGATGTTGCCACCCAGAGAGAGAAGCTGAACTAAGCCACCCAAGTTCTGACCATGAGGATATTGAGGCCAAAGACAAGAAGGGGGCCTCCTTGTCTCCCCAAGATGGCCATGCTACAAGAACTCTGCCCAACAGCATCCCAATTCCTAAAATAGAGCGGGCCAACAGCTACTCTGCAGAGGAGTCCAACATGTTATACGCACAGCATACACGGAAGAGCTACTCTATCAGCGACAAACTTGACAGACAGCGAAATGCAACAGGCCCGCGAAACCCCTTCCAGAGGAGTAAGTCCTCAAGGCCAGAGAGCAGGGGGGACAACCTGTCAATGAGGAGACTGTCAAGAATGGGAGCCTTCCGCAGCTTTGAAAACAAGCACAGCTAGGCCTAGACAAAGCTCACCAACGGTCCAAGGGTCATCTGCTCTTCAGTCCATCTTTCTTAGCAGAACTTAAAAAAAAACTCTTGTCACTCTTTGCCAACTCCAGTTGGCATTAGGCACTGGTCAAGAGAGCATGTTGTTGGTCTCAGCATAGCCCACTGAGTGGGCATCTTGACCCAGTTGACATTTGCACTTAAGGCAGAAGGGAGGGATTAAAGCTGTACAGAGTTTTCAGTAAGCAGCAGGAATAACAAGCCCCTTTATGAAGTCACAAGAAATAAATTAGTAGGTTCAGAAATTTGCTTTTATTAGAAAGCATCCTAAGATCTTTGATCATTATTCAAGTTTTCAGGATGCAGGACTTAACTGGCAAAAGACATGTACAAGTTAGATGTCCTAAACTTCAATCACAACTTCTTTTTCATCTGTTTCACCATTGTGATGGCTGATGAAAAGCATTCATTTCTGTAGTAAATGGCAGCAAACAAACCTAAAGTCTCCATAATCTCTTGCATCCCACACTTCTGGAGATGAAGAAAAATGAACAAGAAAACAACTATAACGTTCACTAGTCTCTTTTTGTATCAACTTCTAGTGCCACAAAAAAGTTTTCAAGAGCAGAAAGGGAAATGAAATGCCTTTTGTACTGCTACTTCAATGGAGGAAGGATTTATGTTTAAATATCAGGTGATACCCTGTATAAAATAGGCATTCTAGATTTTAGTGCAGCTGAGAAAGCTCAGGATGAATGTAATTAAGTGGAATAGTATATATTTATTTTTTTAACCACATTTGTCATCAGTATTTTGTCTCACTAAATCAAAGGATGTGATGGAACAGTAAGAACAGGGTGATCAAAGCAAAGCACTGCAATATTGTCAGGTTCTCACTGCTCCATTTCATTAGGTATACAAACTGGGGAGATTTGTCCACCAGGCTGCTACCAGGCTCTTCTTGCTGTTCTGTTTGAGCTGCCAATTTTTCTCATCATTCACTTACATTATTCCTAAAAGTAACACTTTTTCTTTTTCATGATAACATGGCCATAATTGAACATTTCAAAGCATACAAGATACATTAAACAGTCTCAGTCCAGATTAATGCAATTAGACTGAAGTTGCTTAAGGGAGAATATTCTTGGCAGAGAACTGGGTAGCACTAAAAAGTATATATGCTTTTAAGGTAAGTTAAAGGACCAAAGTGAAACTGTACGTGTCTGTAAACAGCAAAAGCCATCTGTTGAGACTAGGATTCCACCATTCAGCAGCATACTACACAGTGTGTGTTTTAGTAGGCCAAAGTCTATCTAGGTATGGCTTTTGATTGAAGATAGTCATAATTCTGTTGACCCCATACATGTTCCAAGGGTCCATAATGTCAACCAGAATTTCAAATATTTCATGAGACTATACCACAGTGGTCACAGGTGGAATGGTATGCAGAAGACAGGAAAAGGGTGGAAAAGCATAAAAACTGCAAGTGGATCAAAATTTCGCATCCTTCGTGACATCACAACTTCTAAGCTTGTAGAGAGCTGAAGCTAATGCTATTAAAAATTAAAACATCTCTACACAGACCAACATATGTGTAGAACCAACTTCTTTTTGTTATTAAAAAAGAACATGTGATTGGAGTGCATACTTCCCATTATTTAAGTGGAAATTCTCTTCTAAATCTCATAATGCAGCTTTGAAAATGCAGGCCGGTATTTCCTAACTGGGAGCTCAGCCTTGAAGACTTTGAGCACTTTGAGAGCTAAGTCTGAAAGGCAACAAACCCAAACATGAAAATAATTCTCAGTCTCAAGAAAAGAGGCAAAGAACCTAAAAATATTTAGTTACTGAGTCACTACAGTTAAGGAAAGTTAAGGAAATAAAGAAATGCAGCATGGGGACTTTAAGCACAATGTGTTTCATACTTCCTGCACCAACGTGTTCCTTGCTTTCTTCTATTTGGTCAGGCTTTCAATGAGCTAAACTCCACCAAGACACCGTGTTTATGCAATTGCCTTGCCATCCATGTGCAGCATTGCAGTCACATGGCAACACTGAGAAAGGTCAGAAACCTTTCTGTGCATTATGAAGCATGCTTGTGACAGGCTGATTGTTGAACAATAGCAAAATGCCTTAGGGCAAAGGAACTTGTGTTTAACAATTGGCTTCAGATGTGCCAACTTTTGATAGCAGCCTTCTTCTAAGGCTTCTCCAAATATGTCTATCCTTGGTGAGTAGAGGGGGATATTCTTACTTTGTTTTCTTTGTTACTTTTATGAATGTCTGCTGAAACTGTTCATGGACTCTTCCACCATCAGCATAATACTGGCCGACTCTAGAGGAACTTCAGATTCAGTAGAAATTCCTCAGCAATGCGTAGTGAGTTAGTTCAAGGTTTAGGGCTGTCCTCTGGGGTAGATTTCATTGCTTAGTTTGTCAGGGTAAAGGAATTTGCCAAACCCAGAAGCTGTTCAGGATACAGCACTTTATTGATCTGGAGCACACATTCCAGGTGAAATGAAACAGGACACTTTATTTACCTCTTAAGATTTGCCATTATATATAAAATGTAAAGTCAGATGTTAAAAGTGTGATTGCAAGATGTTGGAACACTACTGCTCCTGAATGTTTCCCATTTATTCTACAATGTGGTGTCTATAGAATATATTATGATGGATGTTAGATTATTTTATCTTCACCTGGTTTTTACAAATTGCATTAAACTGGTTCTTTTTGAAAATTTGTTGGTTAAACTCCCATTTCTTACAATGGGACTAGATTACCCACTCGCAACATTACTACCATTTAGTGAAAGTAGAAGTCTTACCATCCATCATCATGTAGCTATAGCATGTGCCATATGACATATTCTGTATCAAAGGATAGCTTATGAAATATATATATCTACACACACATATATACATAACTCCCATATATAAACCAGTATATTTGTGACATGTGGTACTATTAGTGAACGTTACAGGAAAGTTTTAATATCACATTATGAGGTCTTGTTTGTAGATCTGTAACATTCAATAAAATAGCACATGTTGCATTGCGCATTAAGTTCCACTATCCAATTATTACATATGGAATATGCATTTCTGGTCACAGTGCTTGTTTGGTTTGTTTCACACATTTCTCTGTATAGCTCCACTTAAATGTCTATGTGAGCTGATGTATAAACCTCTAATGAGCCACTGTGGGCTGTGACAGGTGAGTTGTGATAGTGTGAAAGATGAACTGGCATGTTATGCAAAAGATTATAAATGAACTTTAATAATATTTTGAATCTCAACTGAACTTAGCTCTTTGTTTACATATGTTGGTCAACTGAGGAAGCGTTGTACAATATTTTATAAATATTTTCCGATAGTAATCTGTTCTGTTGTTTCCAGTTTAAGTGATGCTATTCTGCAGTTGGGGTATACACTTGTCCTAGGTATTGGATTGTAGCACATTCTTCTTTCACAATAACAGTGTGATATGACTGAAGTAGTTTCTCTTCCTTACAGTCCAGTCTTCTTTTGTGTCAATGAAAATGCATGCATTGTTTCATGAGTTTCTTTGGACTACTATGAGACTTACTTAACATTTTGCTATTGCCTGCCTGTAAAGATGAATCCAGTTAGGAATGAATTCAAGCTTTTGGATGTTTACATTATTTCCATTCTGTTTTATCTTTAGCAAAGTAAGTGATTTTTTTTATTCTTTTTAAATTACAGTTGTATTTTATGAAATTGAAATACTCAACACAAAATGCGAACCTACGGCAGTGCTCAGACATTTGGCTCTCTTTTTTTGGAAGAGATAAGGTGCTACATTATTGTTCTTAGCACAAGTGCCAGTTAACAAATGGCAGTGAGGGGATAATTTGAAAATATAAGTAAAAACCAAAATGTCCATTCATCCACATAAGGAAATCCCTCTGGGTTCCAGACGTAGACTGCTTTTTTTTTTTTTTTTCTATTTTCCATTTATAAGTTTTTGGTAAAAAAAAACAAAAAACCAAAAAAAACAAAAACAAAAAACAAATCTGATTTGTACCTTTTGTGGAATGGATAGCCTTTTGTCAGGGGATAAATATCTTAGGTTTATTTTTTTGTATGAGAAGAAAATGATTTGTTTCTTAGGAATTGCCAGTGCATGGAAAATGCAAATACACAAATACCTGCTCAAAAGAAGTGATGGTAGCAGCACACAGCCTTAGTCTAATGACTGCAGTTGGAGCAACCAAATATCTGTCCTGAGAGAAGTTGTCAAAAGTATTAGCTTAGAAGGAGATAGTGAAACAAAATTCGCTGTAAATGCATGGTGCAAATTTTCAAACAAGCATAAATGTTTTGTTCTGTTGCTCAGGTTATATACTTAAGAGGATCTGATAATCACCAGAAGGGAAGATGTGAGCTGGTCATTCCTGAATTTCCTTAGGAATACTTAAGTAGTTGTGATGTCTCTCCCCTGCTTAAAAAAATAATAGTATATTTGCATTTTTGCACAAATATGTACAACTCTTTCAACAAAGCCCACATTTTCAGTTCTGTTTAAAGATACCAAGTATAATTTCCTTCTCCAAAAGAAATGGGAAAGCTTCCTAGAATGAATTTTCCCTCATCCACCTCAAATAACAGCACAATTCAAACTGGATAGAAATAAATAAAAGTGTTGGGGGTGTCTGCTTACCTAACAAAACCCTTCATTCCTCTAGATGTTATTCACTGGCCTTGCTCAGGTGGTCATAAAAGCATGAAAGCATAATTTTGAATGCGGAGGGACTGAGTTTCTGCACCCTAGTAAGTTAACCTGCTTTATAGGCAATCACAGGTTGAACAGTAAAGATCACACAGGCTTCTTTTCTGAGATCAACTACAGTTATGGTCTTAGTGATGCTGGTGCAAACCTGCAGAAAATCCACTGCAGATTTCAATGGAGTACTCTAACTTCTGTCAGAGGATGGGTTTATTCGGTGTTTCTAACTATATTACTTTGAGTCATGGCACAGATTATCCTAAATCATCATCAAGTGGTATGTCTAATAACTGAGCCATTGAGCCAGACTGGTTGTGAAACAGTCTCTGATCTTTTAATTTTTGCTGTGTGCTTTCAGATCTCTTGTAGAACCACGCAGTACTTATTTCAAAAAGCTATTAGGAAAATATGTTTGATTATGAAATTGCTGCTGTTTCTGCTGCAGGGAAGTGATAACTCTTGTTTATTTTAGTATTTGGTAGGGAGGGAAAGGGACAGAAGTGGGAATTGGCTGTGAAATGAAATTTAAGCCTGCAGAAGAGTAAATTGTGTTAAAGTTGTATCTTCTTTCCACCACTGCAGTTGTTGTACATGAGGAGAGTCAATATGCTGCTGCTGCTGTCTGGAACAGTGTTTGCAATATACTATACTAATAGCTATTTAATCATTTATTATTTGGGCTATCATTTGTAAGTGTATAACAATCATTTATAAAGGGAGAAAAATTATTAAAATGTCATTTTAAACAAATTCCTACTAATATGAAGCTTTTCAAGTATGATTTGTCTAAATGTATATCACTAGGGAAAATGGTAGTTTCCAAAGGTTTACTGGATTCACAATGCACTTTTAGACTGTGTTTAGATACGTAATTAAAAGCAGAAGTTGGCAATTACTGCAGCAGAACTTTCTGAAATTTCTGTAACAATTGTTTTGCAATAAAAAAAAAAGAGATGTAGTTCAAAACATCTGTTCTTACCGGAGCATTTCTTTATGGTCACTTGCTTTCAAAGCAACAGAGCAACAATGCAATGGCAGCTGCTTTTCTTTAAGATCTCCAGCTGCTCTAGTTCTACCTTTAGTTCAGCTTTAAAGAAAACCAAAAGGTTTGCACTATGCTTGCAGACATTTTGAATGTTCTAAAGTTTCCACCTCTTAAGAGCAGGTGTCAATAAGTTATTCCTTACTCCAGCCAATATGAGACCCCAGTTTGAGCCAAGACAGACATACTTCTCAATGTATTCATTTAAAAGGAGAGAACAGTTTCTTTTATTTGTAGCTACCATTTCAGCAAGGGGGAAAACATAAGCATTGACTGCAGATCCTCTCTAAATTGCTTCCACAAAGCATGCTCCTTTGTATGGCAGTCTCCCCAGATGAGTGGCATTGCTGGTTCTTGTAGCTAAAAAAATTTATTAAAAACAAAGGGCAACAAGTAATCCACTAGTACCTATAACCTCCTCTGAACTGGTATCTCATGTTTCACAAGAAAGAAGTCATCTTCTCTATCTTCATGCATTACAACCAGCTCTGATACTTCCTCACAAAAATACTGAAACACAAAAGGCACTGACACAAAAATAAGTCATGGTCAGGATCTGCAGCCTCCACAAATCAGCCTTCACAGTGATAATGTCTTTTAGCTAAGTGTAAAAGAAACACAGGAAACAAACAGCCAATTGAATAAACTATTCAGATACTCAGAACAGTTATGCACAGATCTGTCACACTTTAGGAGAGGAATGGTTCAGAAAGGTACTCTTTGTTTGAGATTTCTGAGAAGGAAATGCTGAATTCGTCAATCAGAATTTATCTGCTCTGTTCTCTGGTACTGCTATTTAGTGAAGACCCTGGCATCTTGGAAGCTCTAAGAAAAAACAAAACCAAATTTGTGCCAGACAGTTGTCATTGTGTTTCTTGTCAGATAACATTGTATTCCTGGTGTCCCTGGGATTTTTCACGTTAACAAACTTCACCTAAATTCAGCCAATTACTAAGTGCTGGAAAAAAGCACTATCACCAGCTTTGAGTTTAATCATGAGCTTCAATCTTGCAGCTTTTGATGGCAGTGATTTAATCTCTTTTAATCTCATAATTGCATAATGGCAAAGAACTCCATTTAATGTTGACCATGGCAGTCATTATTCTCAGGACTAAATACAGCAAGAACTTACAGTTATGTCAACCCTCACTATATTTGCATCTCAAGCCTGAATTTCATCCTATTTATATTTCTGGAACAACAAAGACCTTATAAAAGTCCACAATTTCATTATAATGAAATTTTCAACTGACTGCAGGCATAAATATTGTATATTTGGGTTGTATTTTTGAGAGGCAATAATGTCAAGCATTATCTGAGAGGTTACTGTGGTGTGTTTATATGAAATAACAATAGTAGCCCATGAACAGTTGCAGACATCCCACTGCAGATGATGCCAGCTACTGTTCTAGAGAATTATGGGTGGGAAAGGAATAGCTATGAGAGAAACTGTCTTGGTTAGCCTGGATTTCAAAACAAGAAATTTGACAACTGTACAGATGGTTGGAGAGACTGATATGCTCCTACCACCTTCTAAAACTGAAACTTTTTGCTACACCTTCCTCACTTAAACATGTAGCCAAATGTTAAATAGTCACATGTACACCACTGAATCAGCCTGTGGAGGTGATAGAATTATCCATACAAGATATTCCAGTAGTTTTTGTTTCAGTGTGCAAGATGAGAATTTTCTTAACAAGCTCGGAAAAAATAACATATCAAGGCTCTAAGGACATTACTGACAATTTTAGCACATAATCTTTTTTCCCCTGTTTTTGAAATATGACAAAAAATTCCACTACCAGTGTAGCATTTCACTATTCACTAATGAAAATCTTGAAACTAAAATTGCATCTTTAGGAAAAACAAAACCAACAAGTCTTCTGAAAGTATGAGTAAAAAAATAGCAAATCTGATTGAAAAATTACTTTCTTTAAAAAACTTTAGAAATCTTAGTCACAAACCTGACAGCTACTAAACCACAGCTACTGAACCACAGTAACTGTATTGTAATTCAGGAAGGAGAGGGACCAGGCAAGTGGTGTGCAAATGGAGAATGGGGAACATGATTTAAAGAAAGATATGAACAAGCAATGAACCCTAAAATTCACATCACAAACTATACAGCTAGATCCCACTTTTTTCCAAGGTAGATGTTTAGAGAACTATACCACAGCTCTGCAATTAGTAATAGGATTAGTTTATGAAGAACCCGTTTCTACCATGCTATATATTTTGCTAATACTGTAGTATGTCCTTCAGAAAATCACAACTTCTGCAAGCAACTTACAGCAACAACAGTTTATTATGGAATAAATAGTCCCCATCTCAGCTAAGCTGTTGAGTGGTTTTTGATGAATATGTAACAGGACATTCTTTGCGCTTTGCTCAAGCCCTATCTGAAGGATGGGGAATAGCTGCCCTGTTGTAAGAATGAGCCAAAAATTCAGAAAGTTTGGCCTGATCTCCAGTTCCGCAGATCACTTTCTTCCTGAAGCATTTTGGCTTTTTAGCCAGAGCAGATTGACTTCATCTCCACTCCAGTTCAGCTATGTCAGAAAGAAGCAGCAACCACCATGGGAAGTACACAGGAATGCAGGGACATTACTTTCCCTTTCCTCACTGGAAAGCTAGGGTCTATATTACCACTGCAGTCCTTTAAACATTTATCTGGAACTTTTGTATACTTACTTGGTTTCTCAACAAGTCTAGAAAACAAACCACGCCTGCCCTAGTCCAAACAATGTCTTTTATAACATGTCTGGGTATTTTCAGGCCATAACGCACTGTGGACATTTACAGGGTAACAAGTTCTCATAAGCAGTAGCTGATCCTACTTACTGATGACTGATGATAAAAAATTTCAACCATCTCCATTTTGTTTAGGTGATGGAGGTAATGGTGCCTTGCAGCAGCTCTGTGGTTTCCTAGTGTTTTCCTTAGGTTGGTTGAAGTGCCTTTACACTACTGCTATGTAACATGTACTTCCATTTGCCCTCCCCAGCATCAGGGATGGGTGCAAGCCATCCCCTTGGGGAATGGACAGGGGCACTGAGTTTTCAAAAGAAAATGGCACAGCCAATAGATGCAGGAAAAAAGGACATGGACAGTTCATCACCTGTTTACTCAAGACAGGCTTGACAGTAAGGCTGGGAGACAGGATTATGTGTATCCCTGTTCTCTGGTGTTCATTACCTCCTGAGAAGAGGTGGAACTATGTCAAATAGGTGTGCTATAACATACAAGTCTACCCTAGATAAGTCCAAACAATACATTGTAGTCCAAGATACAGATCAAGGGTGGGACTGCAAAAAAAAAAAAAAAAAAAAAATTGAGTAGTTTAACAAATCCCATAGTAAAATAACATGTAAATAAATCAAGTGTAGATCCTTATATATTTAAGCAACATATATGGCAGATTTTAGTGGCATGTTGGAGTGTTCATCTCAGGTAATCACTGGAACACAAAGCTGATCCCTGAATCTTCCCTCTGCAAGACAAGTGGATGAAGCTGCTCTCTTCAAAGCCATTTTTTCTTCCCCTTGTCTTCAAGGAAGTGTACACATTTGTGTCCTGCAGATAAGGCAGAGGAGATAAGCAGCTAATTTATGGATCCAAACAAGGCTTAATATGGGGCAGACACTGAAGACAGAATTTCCTGAGACCAGGAAGTTAGGCGTGATTTTTTTAAGTTCAGAAGAAGTTGTACAAAATAATTATACATTAAAACATACTCATCAAGAAAGGAAGACTACTAACGTGAATTGCTGTTCTGTTAAAACTTAGAATTGGATTTTCTCCTTTAAATAAGAATTTACTAAAGTGTGCACTACAATACAATGCAAAATAATGAAGATTATACATTACTTTTTAAAACTGTTCTGATAATGCTTTCATCTTGCCTCTACTGAAAGGGAGGCATTTAACAACTGCTCCTTTCTATTCTGGTGAAATTAACCCTACAATCAAAATGCTACATTTTAACATGATTTAACAGAAGTTACAATCTCAGATAATTGAGGGAAACCACTCATTTGTTGCACTGAATGCTAATATCACAGAATCATATAATGGTTTGGGTTAGAGGGGACTTTAAAGACTATCTAGTTCCAGCCCTCCTGGCATGGGTAGAGAAAACTTCCACTAGACCAGGTTGATCAAATACCCATTCAGCCTGGCCTTGAACACTTCGAAGAATGGGGCAGAGGCAGCTTCTCAGGGCAACTTGTTCCAGTGTCTAACCCTCATATTGTCTCTAAGTCTACTCCCTTTCAACTTAAAGCCATTCCCCCTTGTCCTATCACTACAAGCCCTTGTAAAAAGTCCCTCTCCAGCTTTCTCATAGGCTCCCTTTCTGTACTGAAAGGCCGCTGTATGGCCTCCCTGTGAAACAGGGACTAAAACTAGCAATGCACCTGACCCAGGTAAGGTTGGGCTTATGTCGTACCATGGAAGTTCTGCCACCAACGCACCTATGTCTATGGGACTTCTTTCCTTACATTCTGAACTGATCACTGTGCCTTAAATTGTGACAATGAGGGTGGATCTGGCCTACCTGCCAGGTTAGTACAAAGCAATCAGAACCTCTCTAACATACTGTGTAGATCCTAGAATCCCAGTTACTTTTTTGGTAATATAGCACATTAAGTACTGCTGTCTGTAAATTTAGATAACTTCCTGATTTGAAAGGATGGTGTCGGTGAGCTTTTCCTGTATCTGAAGTTATTTATGCTGAAAGCCACAGACATTCAAAAACTGGATGGAGGCATACTGGAAAACACGAATTCTGCATGATAAGGAAACAAAGCATTTCAAACCTTTTTCCTTTGTCATCTGCCCTCCCACAGAACCCTTCCAGGGGAGTGATGCTCAGGCTGAACTTGGAGTCGAGTGCCAAGCTACTCTCCCTCCAACTCAAGTTGCTGCCACGCTGCCCCACGCACGCCCTGCGCACATCGGACTCCTTGCTGTCTCTCCCTTGCGCGTCTCTACACCGGTCTTGTAACATGATGTCATTCTTACCAAAGCGGCCGCTGGATGTCACTGTTTCATCTCCGAGAGGCAGCCCTATAGACACGTATCTCTAGCTCGAAATACGGGAACTGGCATCCATCCTTATGGGCGCAAAAAAAGACAGAGCTTCCGACCGTGCCCAACGACATCTGTTTGAAGCACCCCTTAGTGAAAGAACGGGTGATACGGGAGCACCAGGGGACAGGCAGGCCCCCTGCTATAACAGAAGTGACAGAACTGAGCCTGTATGAAAAGGTTTTTTCCATCAAGAGACTTCTGACATCTGTTGAGACAGGGAGTGACAGAAAGCATTGTACTGACTGTGTAGTGCAACTGGTGTCTACCTTACACTGTGGAGCACTATGGCACTGTTCTTGGGGGTTGTATTTAGAAAACAACATCCTTGAAGAGCAACAGGGTGATATGATAATTGCTACCTTCATTTTCTGATTTTTTGAATATTTCCTTGTGTTCCATAAGGACGAGCACTGAGGATGCAAGGAAGATAGGGGCAGCTGCTCTCTAAGCAATTCAGAAGGACTACAAGTGTATCCTGAGGGAATGCAAGGAGAAAACAGAAGGGCCAAAGCCCAACTAGAACTTAACCTGACTCATGCCATGAAAGACAATGAAAACATTGCTATAAATACATTAGCAACAAAAGGAGGGCTAAGAAGAATCTCCATCCTTTATTGGATCCAGAGGGAAACACAGTGGCAAAAGATGAAGAAATGGCTGAGGTACTTCTTCCCTTCTTTGCCTCAGCCTTTGATAGTAAGACCAGTTGTTCTCTGAACACCCAGCCTCCAAAGCTGGAAGACAGGGATGGGGAGCAGAATGAAGCCCCCATAATCTAGTCTAGGTTGGCAGCCTGCTACACCACTTAGACACACACAAGTCCATGGGTTATGGGTCTATAATTCTATATGCACCAGTGTATAATGCAAAAAGTCCTGAGAAAGCATATCTCTAATCAGAACCTAAATCTCCCAACAGGGCATTTCTCTGCCTATCTTTCTGTTCCCATATACAAGACGCAGGAGAAAGTAAGTTTATAATATATTCACCCTTCAGGACCAAGAGCCATTATTTTTACAATATTCATCCAGGACATGGGAAAATTAGGTACACCTCTCCTCCAAGTCAAATTTGTCTAAAACAAATCTCTCTCTCCACCTCCCCAGAGAGCAGCTAATCACTTTTCCATCTGTGAGTATACTTGGGCAAATCACTACCAGCCAGGAGACTGTTTAAAACTGTTTGTCGAGCCAGACGGCTCCAAAGCCCAGAGCAAAGCTACAGCAAGGCATTTCCCTGGTGCAATCTGAAGAGTTTCAGACAGAGCAGAGATTGTAAAATGCAGGAAATCTTTCAGGCTTTTTATATGCTGTATAGGAAGAGAGGACACCAATGACACATGTTCTGAGTTGGACTATTTTAAGCCTCTTGGACTTGGAAAACAAAAGAAAAAGGCAGAGGTGAAAAATCCTGCTTAATGATTCCTTAACAGACTATGCATCAGCCAAGCTCCTGGCTGTTTGGGAAAATCCTGCAGAGAAGGAGTAGGTACGACTACCACAAGAAACTTGAGGAAAAACCAGTTTTTGAGGAAACATAAGTTATGAACGTAATGCACCAAATGCACTAGGCAACAGCTAGTCAAATTTATCAATCTACTTTTTGTTCACAGGTGTTTCAAATGGCCATGATATTGCACCCACTTTGAAGATCCAGTGCTACATCATACTCTCCTTCAGTTCTGTATTTGCCAACAGAAGCATTTCATAGGAGAAAGGACTGAAAAGAGTGAACCAGTTTGTTAATCTGGCATTTAGGAGGGCTCTTCTGGTATACTGTCTTTTTGTTCAGTCGGGGTTTAAGCAAAGTCAGTAACTCAGAACCGTGGAGCTACTCACTCACTCACTCCTTTCTTCCTCGGACACTCCAGGCGGGATGGAGAGGAGAATCAAAAGAACATAAATCCCATGGGTTGAGATAAGAACAGTTCAGTCACAAAAGTATTATATAAAACTATTCCTGCAACTACTACTACTAATCATAATAATTACAATTATAGAATCATAAAATCATAGAATAATTAGGGTTGGAAAGGACCTTAAGATCATCTAGTTCCAACCCCATGCCATGGGCATGGACACCCATTGCACTGGCAACCCATTCCAGTGCCTCACCACCACCCTTACACTAAAGAATTTCTTCCTAATATGCAATCAAAACTTCCCCTGTTTCAGTTTGAATCCATTACTTATTGTCCTATCACTACAGTCCCTAATGAAGAGTCCCTCCACAGCATCCTACAGCTCCCCTTCAGATATTGGAAGGCTGCTATGAGGTCTCCACACAGCCTTCTCTTCTCCAGGCTGAACAGACACAACTTTC